>VUYV01000270.1:1033106-1137224 GCA_008711295.1 Anarhynchus alexandrinus
GAAAATGAGCCACAGGAGGAGAAATCCCCTGTGTAACTCCCAGCGCTGTAATAAATATTCTTTGCTCCACCGAATTTGCCCCGGACTAAAATTAATACGTTGAGCGTGTTTCTCACAGTCACTTATTAAAAAAGGATTTATATTTCTGAAGTAAGGATCTGTACTTCCTCCCTCTTCTGAAGCTATACATTTCTCTGCCAGACTGTGATGAAAAGGGCCCTCCCTTGCCCATCACAAGCCAACGCTGAAGTCATCCTGTTATTCTTTTTCACCTTGCACACATGTTGAGGCTTCTCTGTGGAAGTCTTGCTGAGACACACATCTCATTGTCTCTCATTCCTCTTTGCTCATGAGGGCTTTTGTTAATCCCAGATTTCTTCTGCACATAGTTCAAGCAAGAATGTTTCTGGGATTTCAGTGAAGGGGGATCCATACACATAGACAATCCTGCTTTCTGACTGCGCACACATGATCATCTGCTAAAACCAGAAGTCATTTCTATGAAGAGGGTATTGTAAAGAGCTCTTGCTAGGTCTTGCTCACCTCTTGTTTGAAAGCTCAGCTGTGCCCAACTACAATGGATGAAAGCAGTAAGGTCGGGAAGATGGGCCGCTTTCACACCATAGCAGGGTTTGGTAGGTTGCTGCTTTTGGCAGGTGGATGTGGAACCAGCCACAGGGTGATGTGGCTGCAAGAGACCCCCGGCTGCAAGAGATGCTAGAGAAATGCTGCAAAGGCCCAGCATCGCTCACAGTACTTCTCCCTGTTGGAACTGAGAGACGCAGAGGCTACCTCTGCTCTCTGTTTTAGGCAATATGCTCATCCTTGAGGTTGAACTTAAGGACATACTTAAGGATTGTCTAGATTTTTTACCTGCTGGTATTCATTCTGGGCTGATCTGTGTGTGTCAAGGCACCGAAGGGCATACATGGCTGCAGGACTCCAGCAGCCACTTCCCCTTGCCTGACCAGGTCACTTCCATGTATCCAGTCTGTCCTCCCAGTAAAGAAAGGGTCTTTCATAAATGGGCATCACCATCATTTGCTGGAGGAGGTAGAACTTGGGCAATCTGAACTCTGCACAGCAAAGACACAACGAGCACTGCAGGCTTCAGACCACTCCCAAGATCAGTTCAGATACGACGCAGGTGTAGCCACAGGCTTTCCTTGTGGGAAGGAGAGAAAATTGGATAGCTGTATGTTATGTATCTTTGGGGTTGTTAGAATGATGAGAATAAAGTGAAGCAAGATTAAGATGCGTATTAGGCTTTCTCTGACAGATTTTTCCACCTGTCAGGAAGAGTTTCCCACTGAGCTCATAGGAGGTGCTGGGGCCCTGTGAGGACTCCATGCAGAGGGTGGAATTTGCAACCACAAATGGCCCTGTTTTTCTGTGCAAGGCTGAACTATCAGGGAAGGTATCAGTGCAGCCTGTTGCTACTGATACTGTAAGCAGAAGACAGGAACAGTGGATCTTTTGTTTATCAGCTCCCTGCAGTGTACAGCCCCTTTGTGAATAATAAACCACCTTTCTGCAGCTCTTGTACAGTGCAATGCAACGTTTTCAGGTCAGCTCAGCTGAACTGAATCTGCAATCACCTGATATCAGTGAGTTAAAATAGTACTGATAACAAAAATGTCGGTACAAGAAAATTCTGAGGAGCACAGTGCAAGAATAAGTTAAACCAAAGAAGACATGTTCTTTCTCATAAACGCAAGTTACTTTTGGCTCGTCTTTGCATCTCAGATTTGCTACATGTACTATGGGAATCGTTGTATTACCTCATCAGGGGGCTCATGTGAAGCTGTGCTTACTCATGCTTGCAAAGCACTTCAAGATCAGAGAGAGCAGGGTCTGTAAAACCATAAAAGATACTTCGTTACCATTATTATTTGACCACAGCTGTGGGGAAATATGTTTTAAAAAATGCTTCAAGTTCATTAGTTCATGACTATCTTTTAGTAGCTGTAAGTTTAGCTGAGAACCTAAAAGCAAAAAGCAGCAAGCTGCAAGGTAGCAGCTTCAGACTTCATACACCTCAATATAGGCCTATTTTTTTGCCTCACTATAGCTGGTGCTTATTTTTAATACTGTCTTTAATCCAAAGGTAACAAGTAGATGCAGAGGTAAAGTAAATGCAAATGAATCTGGGACTCACCCTAAAACATCTGTCTCCCAAAATGTTACCCTCTGCCCCACATCCCGAGTTGCCATCCTTCTCCCTGCATAAGCTTTTGGGGTCTCATTAACGCACCGGGCAAGTCTACACAGCAAAAGGCTGTCAGAGATCCTGAGGTAGCTTTGAGGAAGCTGGCTTGTCTACATGGTACATAGCAATGCCATGCACGGAGGCCAGCTTAGATCCCAGAGGCAATATAGCTGTGTCTGTATAGCAAAGCATGCACACTAATTAGCCCTGCCCCTGAGGATGCTGCAGGAATGGAGCTAATTAGGTATGCTGAGAGGCACCTCTGTTAATTAGCCCAGGGAGAACACAACAGCACTAACAGAGCTTCCGATCATGGCATTAGCTCAGGGATCTCTATAGTGTACTTGGCTGTGCAGCATAGCTGAGCCCACAGGCTCTTTTGAGCATCATCCTAAGAACCTAAATATCTTCTTTCAATCCTGTCTCAGCATCTGACCCTGTTTTTGCAAGTATTCATAGTTGGGCTTTTTTCCTTGATGGTAGGAAAATAAAGTAAATAAATAGATTCAAAAGAATGAAGAAAAAAGCCAGTATAAACCACACTACAATAATCTAGTATTATTAAATTCAGCTACAGGTAGCGACACGCCTGTAGGGAAGCACTGGATATTCCTAACCCATCTTGATAAAAGGCATGCTTTGGCTAGTGGTACATGTTTTGCAAGCAGTGTATCTCTAAAGGTACTGTTAACACAAGCCAACTCAGCCATAAATACAGACTACGGTATATTAAGTTGTAATCATGCAAGATTTTCCATTACATGTTCAGGGCCAAATGAAATCATTTAAGCACAGGCCCACACCTAGGAAAGATGGAGCTCCCAAGAGAGAAGTTTTCTCCTCTTCCTTCTCCCCTGGTTTCACCAGGTGGGAGAACGGGGCTGTTCTGGCTTGTCCTTCTGCCTCCTCTCTCCAACAGACCCCTGGCTCAACAGCACCATTGTCCGTAACTTTGCACAGCGTACGTAAGACTCTGCCCACCACTGCTGCTCTCCAGCCTGGCTCCCAATGCTAAGCAACGCACGCAGTTATTCCTCTAACTTCCACGGGTTGCTATACAACAACGCAGGGGTAAATAACAGTCTGTCTCCCCTACAGCCAGCACAGACACGAGGACGGTGATGAGACTATTGTGAAGGAGTGTTTCCAAATGCCATTCCAACCACCATATCGTAGGTACGCATAAAAACACTAAGTTAATGCCTTTCAAAGAGAAAATGCGCACGCTTTGTGTCATTCTAGGAGGGGTTTTTTTACAGCTCTTGTTTTTGAAAAACAGATCACAGTGATTTCCAACTATCTTCCAGGCACATCCATAAAAGCACCCAGTTCTTTCCCACACATTTCAGAAAAATGGTTTTGCACATGGGTAACTTCTGAACAGGACCCTAAGCCCTTAAGTCCTGTCTTGAGTTGTCTATCTGCAAAAAACGCACAGTGAAACTTTAGGTCAGCCTCTAGAGCTTATAATGTATATCTGCTGGAACATTTGAGACAACCAAAATTTAAGAAAGTGAATATTATGAAATGATAAATACCAGAGAAGGCAGAAGTTTCTTCTGGAATTAATGTGGTTCCAGTAGCCATAATACTTAGGCTTCTGTTAAAGATGGCTACATTTTAGGTGTATAAAAGCAAGAAATTTCAGGCTCTTATCTTTTAGGTTCCCAAGAATTTACTACTTAGGATATGGAGGGTGGGTGGTGGGGTGTAATATATCTTAAAATCAAAGTTCAGTATTTAATCTTTACTTCATATCCTCTAGAAAAAAAAAATAATCTTAAAAGTATGGTTTCTGTTTATGTAGCTTTATGATACTTGTCAAAATAATATAGTGCGCTATAGCATTTACTAATGCAAACTGGGATATCTCACGCAACCTTGACTTTACAACAGGGGTTCTGGATGTATACCAGACACACAAAATGGTCATTAACTTGATATGATATCAGAAAGGTGTTGAAGTGAATAACTTATATTGTAGTAATAGTGGTTCTGTCTATGGACATTTTATCTTGCTCTTGAACGGCAAAAAAATACTTTAACATGCCTTGTCTCCAGGCAAGTTTAAAGTGACCTAGAGTCTTCTCAGTTTCAGAGTTCAAAATCTGCCTCTCCATTTATACTTGGCCAGTGCTCAGACCAAAGCTGCGACACATCACATCGTCTCAGAGACTTAAAAAATAGAAGAGACTGAAATTCTAGGCAGGAGCATCTCCCGACTCTTTAAAAGACGATACTATGTGCCAAAATAATGAAAATACACCAGCTCTGTTTCCAACTGTATAAATAGCTCAGATTTTCAGTTTTACTGCCAGGGCTTGGCTAATACCCCTCAGTTTGCCTGTCCAGTTTTAAACCTACCAATAACTATTTTCTCCTCTTCTATCTATTCAAAACAAAACCTGAAGCACAAAGGTTATCAACTTCCAAAACCTCTTGTGCATAGGCAGACCCATAAGGTCTCTGTCAATGAACAACAGCTCATCATTCATTCTCATTATACGGGCGCATAAATCTTCTGAGTGACCAGGGAAACGGGAAGCTTGCTACCCTCATAACATTCCTTGCGTGCCTGCTGAAGGCGTTATGTCTATACATTGCCCGCGATTCCCAGAAACAGAGTTAAGAATAATTCAAGATACGTAACGAGGAATAGGAGGGAAGGATGACCTGCATGTAAACCTTGACAAAAAGTCCTCAAAACTAATTGCTTACTTTGACAAAAAGTCCTCAAAACTAATTGCTTGAGGTGGTTAGGAAAATAAGAAAAAACTGTGATGGTTATCGGTCTTATTTCTCAAAGTTTGACTGGGCTGAGTATAGTTTTGCATGCCATCCCCTCACCACCCCCACCCCCCCCAAAAAAAACACATTTGTGATAAACATTAGAGCTGAGTCTCATGGTTTTATTCAATTTGGAAGCCCTTAAAAATTTTCTAATGGGGGTGCTACACGGACAACAGCTTCACATTTCTTGAGTTACCCTGCACTGACCTCTTCCAACAGCCCACAGAAATGAGAGGTCCAGCAGATAACGGGCTGACTGCCACGGAGCTACAAAGTCATCTGTGAGACAGAAAGGCTGAGCGGGTGAGCAGCAGCGTGTCCAGGGTACAAACATGGCATTTCCCAAAACTTGCACACTCCAGATCTGTGTCCATACAGACATAGCCCATTTCTTTTGTGCAAAGGAAGAGCTTCCATTTCATACAAAAAAAAAAAAAAAAGTCTGCCCTCCAAATTCTTAGAATTATAAATAGTTTGAGTGACAAATACTTCTGTCACAGTGTTCAGGATACCTTCAAAAGATATCCCTAGCACTGTATGTGATTAACCATCGCCTGGCAGAGTTCACCCTTATAAATATATTCTGGATAAGCTTGTTGGTTTGAACAAGAATTTGTGTGTCTGTGTCTAAAGGAAGAAGAGAAGAAGCAGGAAGGTAAGTTGTGTCAGTCCCTTGAACACTTTTCAAGCTGACTGGTGTAGCTTGATATCTGGGCTTTGACAGTAATAAGAGAGTTAAATTCCTAAATGTTGTGTACTACGTTGTTCAACAGGTTTTATCACAGAAAAACTTAGTAGACTTGATGAATGAAGTTTCATATAGGATAATGTTTAAAAAAAAAATTTAGACATTATTTGCATAGATTGCATTAAGTTGCTTGTTTCCCACCCCTCCCAAGCATCTCAGTACCTTAGAAATAAATTATAGTCAGAGAGTTATTAAAATAAAATTAAAGAAAAAAAAAACAACCAAAAACCTGAAGTCAATCTCAAACCACAAGACAAAGCAAACAGTACTGTAGTCTATTCTCAGGCCTTGAAGTTAATCATATTCTAGTTGTCAAACAACCATGCATCTCCCAGCTGTCTTTTTTCCTGAAATTCTGCTATGGTGCCTTCCACAGACACATTAAATTATTTCCTCTTCAATATGTTAAGTTAAAAAAAAAAAAGCCAAAAAGCAAACCACCCTAAAGTCACATGTGTTTCTCTTTAAGAAAAAGGGCCCTCCCCAGTTCAACTTAATAAGGAGAATAGTCCTCTGTTAATGAAGTCATGCTGTGATTTCAAAAGTACATAGATTAGGAAAGCAGTAGTATTGGTAGCAATGTCATTGTCACACAAGGTAGAAATATTCCTTCTGACCCTTTTTTAAATCCAGCCTTCCTGGGACAGTGTTTCAACCTGCACAAACCAGATTCTTTGCTAAATTTATAACTATGTTGAGAAACACATCACTTCAGAGAAGCACAAGGAAAGCTGTACGAAATACTAAGGTTTAAATGCTCTTTCAAAAATATTTGTTGTCATTCTGACCCAACAGGAAGAAAAAGGGAGATGAAAGGTTTGCAACAGCAGCTTGCCTCTGCTGGTAGAGCCTGAATAGGGGCTTTTGCCTGGTTTATTTTAAGTCCGAGCAGCTAGCAGCTGGAGTATGTCCCACATGCTAACACTTGGAATTCCCCCGGGAGAAGGTTTGTTTCAAATGTAACGTCGGCCCTCCAAAGCTGGTGATCTTTCGGCTTTATTAAGTTGAGGTACTCCATCATTGCCTCAAGTCTTGATGATAATGCACCTATTCTGAGCGATCGAACCTCCTCGCCAGCTTCATATGAACTGTTTTTGATTTAAATGCAATCTATTAACAATATCTGCTTGCACACACATACACACCCCGGCCAGATACTGAACAGACGCAGTCTTGCAGACTTACACAGCAGCTGTGACAACAACTGATGTCACCTCCTTTGCAGAAATTTCCACAAGTGTCTTCCAAAGGCCAAGTTAAACGAGATAGAGCTTATCAGTTTCTTTAAAGTGCTCTGGATGAGACCAGTCCATGTGACCCCCTTCCCAGCCACGGGGGTGTGGTATGTCACAGCTCCCCTATCAGCTGGCACATGGCGGTGGGAGATATGAGACAGCAGAAAAGTAGTAGTAACAACATCACCCGGACTGCCGAAGACGGAACAAATACGCTGAGTAACTTCAGTGTGCGCGCACTTACTTTCCGAAAACAGGTGGAGGGTTTTCAGCCCTGACTTCTGCTTGCACATCCCACTCGGCACAGATGGGTGGTAATGTTGCCAGCAAGGCGTTGGAAAGGCTATGGTTCGTTAGCGTCCTATTAACACCTTTAGCAGTGAGTTGCAATTTTTTTTTTCTTCCCAAAGTTTTCCCCTCTTTTGAGTATTCTGTGAATATAAAGAAATTACTAGCAGAGATATTTTTCCAAAAGCAATTCCTTAAAATAAATTCCCTGCCTCTGTTCTTACATCAGAAATATTAGAGAATTTCAGAAGATACCCTCCTCAGATTTACCACTGAAAATACTGAATGTTTCAGGTTTCCTTCACTGCCTTTAGCTATGATTAAACAATCAGTTGCAAAGAGTTAATTTTTAAGCTTTCACAATGATTAATTTTATTCAAACTATTAACTAGCCAATAACATATTAACAACAGCATATATTTAAATATTTGCAAAACACCTCATTTAATGCTTCATCTTTGCTAGGACAGAAAGGCACCTTATTTGCAGCAATTTAAAACCAGCCATATTATTGAGCATTGCATTTAGACAGCTAGCAATTTTCACCCCAGGGCTCTCCCAGTTTCCCTACATGGGCCTGTTAGCACAGAGAACAGCCTTAAACTCTTACCTCCAGCTAGTTATCATATTTTAGTTAACAGATGTTGGGAATGCACCTTTTTTTCTTTGCAAATGTACCCCTTCAATTCCTGAATTTATATGCACTTACCCCTCCTGTCACTGTTCCGCTGTGCTTCATTAGTAGTTTCCCCACAGTAAACTTTTCTGATTTTGAAATCACTGGAAATATGCTGGGGGAATAAAATAAAATAAAATAAAATAAAATAAAATAAANCTTTTTGCCGTGCTGTACCACTGGATATGTTGCATCAATATATTCTCCTTTGTTCTTTTTGTTTTTTTCTTCAGGTTGTCATGCTAATCTGCTTTTACAGATTCATACTTTGCATGCTCAGAATTCACCTTATATGGACACTTCTTGCACCAGCATAGTCACTCTAGTTCACTTGGGCACGTCCCTTGTAAGTTGTGCTAGTGGTGCAAGATTTTCAGATTCTGGTCTACAGCAGTGCAAGGTATAAATTCTGGATCTAGCACAGCACTGAACAGTTTTGTACACGGGTACTCAAGAATTTGGTGGCAAAGACAGTAAGAGAAGCTGAAATTCAGTCTCACCCTTCACTCCTGAGGTCCTTCCCCTAGCTCCACTACCAAGTGTGGATTGATACCATTATTATTTGTTTTTCTTTTCAGAAAATTTTCTGCAGTTCTACCAGATTGCCCCAATCTTACCGCAGTCTCACACCTGTTAAGAATCTCACTGACTGGTCTAGCCAGCTCATACTGGATGAAAAAAATAATCTAGATCACCTTTACCCATTTCCTCTTTCAAAGCTAAGTGTCTGCAGATAGAACATAAGCTTTCTAGGGCACAGACAGCCTCTCATATTTCAACTATTTTGTGCCCAGCACAAAATTGTGGCTGGAACCTAGATGTTAACGCCATCTTAAATAATAATATTTTTTCAGGTGCTGGCCAGAGTTTTAAGAGATAGTTCCAGCAATGAGCATATTAGAGTAGCCAAGACACAGCTGCTCAAAACAGCAACATGCAGCAGTTATATATGCAATGAAAAAAGACCTTCAAGAAAGCTATTGAGGACAGCTGCAGATCAGTCCTCCTCGGGGTTCATTAGCTTTTTTTCATCTTCTGTAAGCCAACCCCTGGGCATGACTTTAGAAGATGATTAAACCGAAGATCTGTGTGTCATTGCACTCTCTTCAACTCCAGCTGCAACTTTTTATCCATGAAAGCACCAGGATTCATGATCCAGGATAGAATCCTTCCTATCTGTGATATTTCATTGGCACGCTGGTTACAGTCACTTCTCCCACCATCACCTATTTCTGAACTATCTTTGGTTAAAGATCCTTAATCCTTGGTGGAACTTTATAAGCAGAAGCATGGATCGCCAGCCACCTAAAATCACTTGTGCACCCTGGGCTATGGCAGACAAAAGGCCTTTCAATATTCTCCCCAGCAAGTCTTCCACAGAAGCATGATGACTTTTGTGCCTAAGTTCACTTTATGCTGTAGGGATGCTCTAAATGGTCCTGTTATGGACTGGACATATGTATTTATATGTAATCCTACCCATACAGATGGTCAGATGCCAGCTATGAATCAATAGAATTTATGAAGCTTTGCCGAAGGTACTCATAGCTGCAAGTTGCACACATGGGTGCTTTAAGTGCTAAAAAAGGCCCTGCTTTCTTCTCACCTGAAGTATGGGCCCATAGCCCCTACACCTACAGAATTCACAAGCCAGTGCATGATAGCCTGTGAACAGTGAATTTTAAATGCAGACACATGACCTCAGATTCCACTCATAAAGGGTGATCTGTACTGCAACGTTTGAGACCTACAAGTGCAAACACAGCAGAGGCACTACAGGGCTAATGTGAAAAAATAATTATTCCATGTAGAAAGGAAGTTGGCTTGCTTTGAGCAGAGGTGTTAATAGACTAGCCTTTTTCCCCAACGCCAGCCTGCTTACCTGAAAATATGAAAACATCTACTGACGCAGAGTTGTATTTATTTGAGATGGGTATCATATCCCACACATGTTAAATGTCTTGCTGCATTTCAGACTAAGATGGTACTTAATCTGAATGCCAGCTATAAGAGTCATTTACTAAAAAATAAGCCTTGGACAACTGTGCTGCAATTTTAGTAATTTGGGGGCAGAGAGGCATGCAGTTCATAGTATACAAATAGGGCTGAATTTAAAAGAGCAGTTTCAGAATAGATACCTTCCCCCCTTCCGCCGGGTTGGGGATAGTTAATAAGAGTTGGATCTTGAATGACAGTAACAAGATAGGGAGTTGGCACAGAGAAGACTTACTTCATCACAGAGATCCTCCAGAGTAAGAATAAAACCAGCAGCAACTGGAGCGGGGAAAAGAGGGAATGATTACAAAGATCTATGGTAGAAAAGGTATTTGGGTCCCTCTCAAAAGCAGCATAACTGTTTCCTAAACAAGGTTTCTTCTTCTGCTCCTGTCTCCAAAAAGTTTCAATTGCAATCAATGGTAATTCCCGAGCAGCGGCAAAAATGAGAACACTTGGGTATACGTGGTATTAGCAAATTAAGCACTGGGCCATCAGCTGTTCTGGTTGCACCTGAGTAACGTGCCCCTCACCTCCCGTCTTTCTCCATCAGCAGCAAATTCGTTTCCTCTGCCAGCATAAGCATGCACATAGTAGGTCCCTAACCCTATCAAAATGAGTTGGGCCTGAAAATAGGGAAGACAAAAACCTATAGAAAATGTTTAAACTCAGTCAGGCACTACTGAGACAACCAAGCAGTTGTGCAGCTGTGCCTGCAGGCTGGGTGGGATCCCAGTGACACCATGCCGAGGGAGTGGGACAACCTTCTCACCTGCTTTCCTTCCAGCCAAAACTGCAATAGGCATGAGCCAAAAAACACCTCACCAACAGCAATACAATTGTAAGTGTCTAGGAGTGAAGCTCTGTTGATGTAAAGTAGGCAGCAGTGACCAAGAGTACTTGTTTTGCTAGCAAATCCCTCGTACCTCAGGGAGGTGCAGGACTGGCATGGATGGGCAAGACAAAGTCTGCATCTCCTACCTTGCAGTTAAAGCATATAGCTACTCCTGCTTGGTTCTGAAGCTCTTTTGGATAGACTTTGGGTAAGGATACGAAAGGATAAACTTTGTTGTCTCAGGTTGGATACACCTTCCCTTACATTTTATTTCCATCCTAAAGAGGTTTAGAAGAAGGTCAGTATCTAAGTTCATAAATTTGTCTCCTACAGTAGGAAAGTAGACATAAAGCTGCTAGGACATTCAGTGGAAGATGCTGCTGGTCAGATGCTAATCTGTAAGGAAGGGGCTCCCTGGACATCCACACCCCAGTGGAATTCCTCCCATAACTGCTTCCTCAGGACTCTATTGTCCCTTGTTTTAGCATCTCTGCAATAACCCAGATCTAGAAGAGGAAAGGGAAAAAAAAAAAAAAAAAAAANATGTAACTCTTACATCTGCTTCCATGAATTGATCCATCTACTTCGCTCCTCCCAGAACCTAGACTTTGCTTTTGCTCTGTTTGTGGAAATGGGTGTGTGTATTTGGGTGTGTTTAGTTTTTTAGTGCTGGTTTTATATGCTCTAAAATAAGCAAGTTGCAAGGCTGCTTGCTTTATGGAGCTATACTACATAAAGAAATCATTTCTCACCAACAGCCCAAGGCAGATCATGCAAGGTCATTTGCTAAGATGTTGGAGTGCTAATATGTGGTATGCATGGGCACCTTTTACATGTATCACACACACCTACTTTCCTGGAAGCAAATCAATAACTCCCTACACCAAAGCTTGCATTCGTCTGCTCTTATTAGAGGTGGGATGGTGCCCTGGGGACGGCCACCGGCATTTCATTACTTAGGATCAGCGCCTGAGCAAAATGGAAAGGCTGCTAAAAATAAGCAACATTTGCTCATTGGTATAAATAACAAAAGCGAGAGAGAAAGAAAAACAGAAAGAGAACAAGACGAAAATGAAAACTGGCCCCAGACCAGGCCTTGCAGAATGACTAGTCACCTCCTCATTGCCAATTCTGTCACCATCTCCAGTATGGGTGAGATACTTGCCACTGCCAAGTGCCCTCAGCTTCTTTCCTGGGAGGACCATTGCTTGAAGATTCGCAGTGGGCCTGAGCACAGGAGGTAGCTCCCACAGCACATGTGTCTTTCCCTAAGAGTTTCAGGGCTTGGGCATATGAAACAAGAAGGCAGCACTTCACAAGCCAGCACACAATGCCAATGTGATCCCTGCAGTAGCTTGTGAAGCAAGTATTTAGTTTATCTCTGTTTTGTTTATAAAGGGAATTATTCGGGGGGAGGAGGGAGGAAGGGTTGCACTCCCATAAAGCTATCATCATTAAAAACTTTATCCTCTCTTTATTAAAATAGAAATAACTTTTGGATCCCCAGTTTTCTAACAGACTTCCCTAGCAAATAGTTCCCAGAGTGCACTTGGCTGCCTATTCTCAAGTACTAAAGTTGAGAAAGCTAAGAAGTGCCTGTCTATATTTGGAGGAAAATAAGACGACTAAGCTAATTAAAAATTCACCCTCGCCCTGTATGCCTAAAAGCACTGCACACCCCCATGGCACCAGACGTTTCAGAGTGGGCTGCCCTTCCATACAACTGGAAAGTTTAGTCAGGTATGCTTCTGGTTACTTTTCATTTTAGACTGTCATTAATAAAAAGGAATAATAATTGGGAACCAGCTCCCAAGTAGCAGACTCAATTTTTCCTCTGCTTCTATTTCATGTATTCTATTGTAATAAAGCACACGCACACAAAAATCTATTAGCCCTACAATTAAACAAATAACGGTATTAACAACTCCCACTCACCACCTTAAGCAGGTTTAGCTGGGAGAGCTGAAGCAGCTGTCTCTGTCCTGTGTCTCTGCCAGAGGTCACCATCCTGCAGCGGGATCAGCTGATCCTCCTGGATAAACTCCTGAGCAAGTGCAGTCTACAGGCTGCAGCATTAACATAAACCACCTCCAATTTCAGTTTACTCTGGCAGTAACCTCCTAGAAAAATAAAAGGGAAGAAACCTAGGGCTGGTAACTGTTTCATCTCTTAGTATCAGATAAATCCACCTTTGATTACATTTCAAAGCCCTAAAAAACAGAACAGTCAAGAGGTTTATAATAATGTTCTGGCTTGCCATGAATTAACATGAATTCTCGTAATGAAAAAGGTCACTAGCATAACCATTGAGGCTCTTATTTTAGTGTGTTAAGAAAGGTCCTCTAAAAGTTTATCCAGGTATGTGTAGAGTTTAAACATTTTCAAAAATAGCTATAGCTGCTAACTCTATGAAATTATTTCCAAACCTAGGACTAGGACAAATTTGGGTATGTCCGTATGGCTCCAACCGTGTTGCAATATCCAAACTATCATAGCTACAATATGAATTTTCAAACAGTATAAAGACAAGAGAAGGACAAGGTTTCTACTCCAGTGAGGTTATTTTTCATGTCAGACCAACAGATGATTGGCTCAAAAGCTATCAATTTCTCTCTGGCATCCAAAGTGGAGATACAAATACTTATAGTGCATTTGCTTACTGGTAACTATAGAGAAAACAGCAGGTGGTTACAGTTCAGTTTCTGGTACACACATTTCACACTGTCAAATTCACACAAAACAGAGAAAGATGCTGGGTTTGAGTAACGTGTGAATGAGGAGAGTGCTAAACAGTAAGTATACCTTGAAAACAGGAAAATAATACAAAAGGAGTGCCATGGTCTCCACAGTGCGGGGAGTGCGTGCAAGAAGAGAAGATTAAAAAATGAGGGCAAGATTTATTATGCTTAGTATGGAGTGTGATGCTAAGGCTTTTGAGGCTGGGAGGTGGGGGCAGACTGAAACAATGAAGAACTTTCAAAGGAGAATGATTGGTGATATCTGGAAGGGTTTTGTTTTAACAGCACTTGAACCACACTTATGTAGCTGCAATACCACAAAGTCCTCGTATAGGTGCATTGTGCTAAGATGAGAGGATCTTCTGTTGTGGCTTTCACCACATTTGTCCTAGCCTCCTACGCAGAGCTTGCACTGATATGGCTCCAGCTAGCCCTAAGACATCAAACCCCGACACAACTACTTCACGCGCCCCTCTCATGTCGCCCTTCCAAACAGCACAGGCAAGCCCTTTTCCTCTCGGTCACGTTTGTAACCGAGAGTTTCCGTGCAGCTAAGGTAAACTCCGAGTAGGTATATCTGTACAGGGACGAGCAGGATCTGGTGTCTAACAGGCAAACCCTGCCCAAAGTCAGCCTCTAAAACTGCCATGCTATGTTTTCGGGACTGTCCTATTTAAACGATCTAGAAACATTGTGAGTACGAGAGAGGAGGAGAGGGAGTGTGACACTGCTGGCTTGAGGCACACGTGGCAAGGGCAGGCGCGGAGCCAGCCAGCTCCCGAAAGCAGGGGAGCCGGCCCCGCTCCAGCCCAAAGCAGCTCTCCCTGCTATTCCCGTCACGGGCCGCTCCACAGAACCTCTGCCAGCCCGCGGAGGAGGGCACAGGCACATGATAAGGATAAGCAGGAACTGAAACGAGATGGCACCGAATTAATTTCCCTGTGCGTGACCTATGCACTAGATTTTCTGGCAGCTCGAAAGGCGCAAAGAGAAACCCACTGGAGTAAGTAGGGCCCTGCGTCAGCAAAATGCTTCATTTCTCACCTGAAACACTCAGGTTGGCGGAGCTGCAAAGGTAAGGATTACTCACTGTTTCCAAGTGCAGTACCACGTGTTTAAGACATGACTATGAAGGAGCAGGCAGAGTATTCATCTCGCTTTCCTTTCTTCCTTCTTTAAAATAACTTAAGAGTGCACAACGAAGATGTGATAGACGCCATTTCTGCTCTCAAAAAATCAGGACAGGGAGAAGGAGTCCAGTGGTTTATTACCAGGCAACACATCTACTACGAAACACTGTGGATGACCAAAGAGCAAATACAATGACATCATCACAAGCACGAATAAAGTAAAAACTGAACAAGAAAAGGCTTTATCTTCAGCTTGCCTAATGTGAGTAGTTCAATCAAGCAAATAAAAAAAAGTCCTGACAATTGTATTCAGTTAAGAATTGAGGAAGATCTGTAAATACATTTAAAAATGAAGGTCACCAAATCTGACCTGTATTGTTCAGCCAATGAAATTTCCTCCACTTACACTTTTGTCTATGGTTTTTTGCTTGCTGCAACTTTTTTATTGAATATGTCAGCCAACAAAAGGAAATAGCAAAACCAGAAAGGAGACAAGGCATTCTCTTTCAGGGAAACTGGAAACTAATTCAGCAAAGTGGGTCAAAGGAAATGCTGAAAAATACAAACCCATCCTATGGTTTAACTTAAGCCAGAAAGTACCAGCCTACACGCAGTTTTTGTAGCACTTAATAGATACTTCAGATTTGGTTTAGAAATCAGTAGAGAGAAAGCAGAACAGTCACCCAATGTGGATAAATAGGCCACAGCATTTGGGACTCTGGAAAAGGCTGTTCCAACAAAATAATATAGTGGCAAACACATGCATTTGCCGAAGATCATACAGGTCCCTTTCCATCAAGAAAGACTCACACTGAGAAATGCAGAAGCCTGTTACCTGTTTATCCACTAAAGCTGCAGGTTAAAGAGAGGTACCTGACAGAAAATAAGGGCAGGAGGGGGCTGGAGATCAGGAGAAGCTCCAATGGCAAACCATCTCCCTCCTTTAAATGAGACTGATAATGGCTTTAGTTGCATCACAAGGGAGCAAAGCAATGGAAGAAGCCCTCCCTCACAGCTGGATTAAGAGATGGTAAACAAGGTGGAATTGTTCATCTTCATAGTCCTCAAGGAGGAGAAAGTAGCTAAACCAGGAAAAAAGAAGAATAAAAGGGTGGTAGCAGAAAGGAGTAGGGGAAGAGGGTCGAGGGTTTGGAGGAGGGGTTGCCTTGTCCAGGAACGTACCACTGGGAAAGGTTCCAGCTGGCTGTCAGCATCACCACCTACTTGCAGGCTGGCTGTTTTGGACCAGGCTCTTCTGGGGAGCACTGTGAGCAGCAATAGGTGCACTAGAGAGGTGGGGAGGCCTCATCACAGGCTGTTTTGTCGAACTCTGGCGCTCCACGGCCGTGTCTTATGCCAGCTTTCTCCCTTACAGCAAGTTTCAAGGCGAAAATGTTTGCAGCAAGTAAAACCTTTGAAGGGAAACGGCAAGTATTGAGGAGGATCGTTTGCAGCAATCAGACTTGTGCCCCATTTTATGCCTACAAATGCAAAGTAAATGAGAGGTGATTTGGCAATGGTGCGAAGAGGCTGTCCCTCTGAAACTCCAACCTTTCCCTCAGTTTCAGGCCATGCCATGCCTCCTATTTTACTTTCAAACAGCTAACTGGCAGAGAAATCCATGATGTAAGCTAGTAACTACACAAAATTAGCTCTAGCCAACTGTGAATTTATTTGTTCTTTCTATTTGCAGTCTCTCCTTTGCTGAAACATAAAACTTGGTACGAGTCAGCATATTTCACCACATTTAAAATTATAACAACAAGGGCAAAGGCACAAATAAAAATATCACTAATGCAAAAGATTAACAAAAATCCAGTCTAGGGACAATCATGGCAGCAGAGCAATTTAGTATACCTGAACTACTTTACTGCCATCTTTCATATTCTAGCTCTGGTCTAGCCTTTCTACACTCAAAAAAAAAAAAAAAATTAAAAACGTAATCTCTTCCTATGGATTATATTTAAAAAAAAGAAAAAAGAAACAAAAAAATACCCCACACCCAAACAACCCACCAAACTAACCATTCTTCATGCTGATTTGTGGAATAAGCCTTTTTCTGCAAGCTTTAAGTACCTCTATGTGATTAACAGCAAAATAAACACCACTTGCCAAATAAATCTGCACTAATCTAATCTAACAGCATCTAACCACTCTCCGTGTTTCCCTATTGTTATACCCCATGGAATGACTTTGCTAGCCCTCCCCTAAACCCGATGCTTCCTGTACCTCCTGCATCTCAAAGGCATGCAAATGAATCCGTAACAGCTTTTCCCCCTTCCTTGACACATACACTTTTTTTACTTTTCTTTTTTTTAACAGGCTAGAAACAAACACACATGTATTTATTTACATTGTGATAGTCCCCAAAGGCTCCATCCAGCGCTGTGGTTAAAGCAAACAACCAATCAGCAAAGCAAGTCCAGAGTTCGAGCAGCAGCAATCACTGCGCTGAGCTGAGCTCATCCGCTGGCAAACTTCGGCGTGCAGGTACCTGCAAAACAGAGAAGTGCTCACTGGACTCCAGCAGCACTGCGAGGTATAATTGCTTCCTCCACTAAATTGTTTGGTATTTAAAGTATGGGAATGTATTTTCTCTTAAGTAGGGTTCTCTACCCTTTACATTGTCATAGAAACTGATTTCTGTCACCTCCATCAATATATATGAGCTATTGCGATAACTAGGCACAACCCTTATTCCCAGTCAGTTAAATCTACGTGGGTAGGTCACGCATTATTAGGCCAAAGCCAGAAAACACAGCCAAATGGAAGTATGGTTTCTCAACTTAGATAAGATTAAAAAAAAAAAGTCAAGGGCAGCATTTTCAAACATAAGGGCAAACAATAGGCCCCTAAATTTGTACTGGGACACACTAACTGCAGCCTCATCCCTCTTTAGAAATCTATTTCAGCTAAATAGGATCGTTTTGGTTTAATAAGTTCTATTTTGGTTAAATCCCTGGCAACATACCGATGAAGCAGTCTGCAGACTTTGAACAGCAAAGCACAGCACATAGTTCCACCAGGACTGCCCACCACAGGAAACTACGGGGCTGTCACTGTTGGTTGAGATATACTTGTGTCCCCTTGTGATGCAATTACTTACTGCAAATCTTAGTTACTGTAGTGATCAGCCTACACAACTTACCTTGCTGCGCAGGGCACATCCTGACCGAATAACCACGGAGTCACTTTTTCTTCCTGGTTGTATGATACAGCTCCTGGAAACGCATCACTTCAGGACAGAATAGAAACAAAGAGCAAGGCTGGCTCTAGCATAAGCCAGAGGACTGCCCCTCCCAGTCTCCACAGCATCACACTGGGCTGTAAAAGGTGACGGTCAAAACAGCGAGAGCTGTCAAGGGTTAGTTTTTCCATGGGGTTTAGCTAGTGGGAATCTTTGAGAAAATAAACCCAGGCTTCAGGTGAGACTGTGTCAGTAATGTTAGGCAGGGGTCACTGAGGTGCCCTGTCCCCACTTGAAAGAATTTAAGCTTGCATTTGCATTGGAGGAGGTAGAAGGTAGGAAACTTACAGCTGGAAATAGAAATTATTCCCGAATTTTGAGAGATGTCTACCAGCTGAATACAAAAGACCTCTCCCCTTCCCTAATGAATCAAAACAGACATTTCAGGAAAAGTGGGCACCGCCAGATGTTCTCCTGAACCACCTGCAAATATCCAAGCATATTTAAGCTGAGCTTTAAGCAGATGTCTGGCAGACAGCGTCATCCTGCTCTTGCAAGCAATTCACTGTGTGGCCTTAAATAAATCACTTGCATATGATCAGCACTAGAGAAGAAGGTTTTCTGCTCCTTTTCTTTTCATGTATAGAGGCATTATATGAAAACAGGCAGAAGAATTGGCTGTTATAGCCGGGGGGGGNGGGGGGGGGAAGTTGATATTTCTTTATTTATAGGGAATCTTCATTTTCTTAGTTTTGGAAAGAGATTTTTAAATGAGATCACTGTACCACAAAAGACCACTGTAATTAAGTGAGAAAGGGGAATTTTCAGTTGGACCTGGTGACAGGTATTATTCCAAAATAACACAAATATCTGAGAAAATATTTGAAGAAAAGCTTTCATTAGAGAAAATTAGGGATTGCCATAGCTCAGAAAGTAGAGAAGCAGCCATCTAAGAGCTTGACAGAAAACATAATGTTCCTCTCCCTTGCATTTGAAGGTCACCTTTCCTGTTCATGAGATTGTCCCTCTGCAGAAGGGGTGAGCAAACAAAAATGCATCCCATACATCTGCTGATCTTCTGTACTTGAGTTTCCCATAAGGTTCCTTGGGGTTTCCTCCCACTTATCAGCTATTGATACTGCTCTGCACGTCCAGAAACCAGTTATTTGGTATCAGTAGTGTCTATAACCTAATCTAACTAGCAAAAGATGACTCTGCCTGTAGATCTGCTTTTAGGAACTGCCGTTTGAACTAGGCAGCACTGAGGACAGATCAAAAAACCCTGGGTGAAACGCGAGGTACAGCTGGATCATAAAATGAAATTGGGTTTTCTGAGGCCCCTTTGCCCGCACCCCCGGCGCTGTGCTCCCCAGGTGCTGCGCTCATGCCCTACAGATACTCATGAGCTGCAGTACAAAGCACAGTTGGCAGCTAATTTGGATTTAGCCATTTCGCACTTGCAAGCCAGGGATTCAAAGCCAAATACCCGGGCCCCCTCCTTACTTTCCAACACAGAAACAATTTAAAACAGATCTAACACCTATGTAGTACTGATTTGGTTATCTTCAAAATCCCCATTGTTCTGTTTAAAGAGCATATCCTCCTAGAATAGCCTCCTTTTGATAAACAACTCCTTCTGCATGTCAGCCAAACAACAGTTTTGGTCTTTATCACAAGTGGACCAGCAGCAGAAACAGTGTGTGTCGAAGCGGGGGAGGAGGGGGTTTTAGCTGAAAATAGAGTTCATTGTCAGCTGGACTTTAGACTCGGGTTTTTAAATAGGTTTTGGAATGTGGATATGAAGCAGTTAAAAGAACCCTACCTCCAGCCCTTAAAGGAAGAAACGTCTATTCACACGCTTAAAAGCATAGTAGGACCTCAGGTAATGGGGTCGCTTGTGCGTTGTGCACAGAAGTTGCTTGTAGAAGAAGGTCAAAATACACAGGAAACAAAATATTAATTCCTCAGGAAACAAAAAATAAATTTCTTAAATAAAAACACACAACTCTAAAGAACCTGTTCTAAACAAACAGTTTCAAAAAGGGATGGTTAAATTTAAGTGCCTATTAAAAAAGAAAACAAACATAAAACTAGAAATATAATTTTAAAAAGTTGTGTAGGCCAGAGACTTTTGTACCTTTTACACAGTTTGTAGGAAATTAATAGAGTTGCTACAAATTATAGATATTTTTTTTTTACATTCCAGGTATGCACCTGGGGGAATGTGACCATTTCTGAAGTGTTTATTTTACGAAAAATATTAACTCTTTTCAGTAAAATATCATTGGCATGAATCTATAGTGACACTACATAGTTTGATTGTATATTTTACTTCAAATATCCCCTCAGCATGGCTGAAAATAGTTTTACTTTTTCAATTCTCAGGACTAGTTGGTATAAGAGTGTGATAAAAACACTCAAAAATCTGCCACAAAAAAAAAAAAAAATCTTATTTTGGGTGTTCCATTAAGAGCAAGCTACCCTAAGAAAGCTGCTCTTTGAAAAGCTGATATGACTGACTTTAGTAATGATCAGCACGTGTGGGAAACAGTAAAATGAAAAAAATGCACATCCAAACACAAAAAGTGACGACCAACGTAAAATACAGGCTAAATACCATTTATAGCCTAGCTTCTGGAAACTCTTGGAATATCAATGTGTTTTGCTAGCAACTGCATAAAATGTTCCTGTAGTTAGAGAAGAGACAGTATTCCTATCGTATTCTTATGTTAAAAAAAATGCTCTTCGGTCCACAAGCTGCCAGGAAAACCACATCACTTTGTTCTAAAATGTTTGCTGAAAAGCCGTAAGTGGCCTAAACAACACAAACTTCAACATCTTCAGCCCTGCTATCTCCTGTCAGGGCTAACTGACAGCACACCCGGGCTGTGGGGTGACCCCAGCTCGCACAAACAGGCGAGACCTCGGATAAGACGGTTGAATTTGGAAAACGCTGGCGGTCGGCGCTGCCTGGTTTCTAGGTTTCCCACAGATAGAGCATCTGGGCAGCGTTAACTGTGGCATCCTGTAAACACTGGCTGGATGATAATAGAGTATAACTAACGCAGGCAACAAAGTGACTGTGTAAGACTGTTTTCCTCTGTTTTGGTGGTAATCAGATGGCATAGCCAAATGTTGTGCCTGTGGAAACGAGCTCTGGAAGTAGTTAAAGAAGTGTTTACAGCACAGTCTGCAACAGATAAGGAGACAAGATGTTCTTCAAAAGTCAGGAAAACCTATCTAAGCATAAGGTTTTTTTCTTCTGTTCAACACCAAGAGCCACAGACACCTCAAACGCAACTCCAGCCAGACAATTGGACTGCCTTTTCGGCAGATTTCCAGCGTTAGGGGCCAGCAACACAGGCAAAGCCTTGCTCCACATATGGCAAAGCTCCCCACTGGTCAAAGAGGTGACAGAAGTTCTCAAAAAATCTTACGTATAAGGCAATAAACTGTTTAGATCTTGCCATTTCTACTTAGATAGGCCAATCACAGCCTATATACATATACATATATGCAAATCATCAAATGAGATAGGAAAAACTTGAATATAATTGTGCAATTGATAGGAAGGAATTAACGCTGATTTTCTTTTTACTACTGAGTTTTTCTGCATCTTGGTGGCAAACATAAGATGTTGCCTCAATTGAATTTTCTAAAGAAATACAAGTTAATGCCATTCATTCAAGGGTCCATACTGAGAAATGTGTATCAGCAAGGAATCACAATTGCTGAATTGATCTTCCTCCCATTTATGATCATCTAACTTCCTTGTAACAACTACAGTAATTGCTGCTGCAGAAGAACAACTGCTTTAAATCCGTTTTGGCTACCCTTTGCTGCACTTTGGTGGTTGAATGGAGGAGGATGACTTCTTCACGTGAGCAGTCTCCAGGAGTTCTACCTGGACTGCTGACAAGCACTCACCCACAGTATGAGAGCCTGTGCAGTATGATTGTCTGTGCAGCTCATTGAAAATTTCATAATTTGTAAAAAAGATGCACCAAAGGAAACTAAGTAACTCCTATAAATACAACAATTGTTTATGCTTGTAAGAACCAAAAAATCTGCTATTATGAGGACTGTTGGCATTTTATGTTCGTCTCATTCAACTGCATGAAAAGAGATACAAACTATCTACTCTTGCAGAGACTCTTGTTTTCACGAGTTTGGGGGTTTTGTTTGGTCTTTTTTGAAACTGAAATAAAGCATAGGGTATGGTTGTTCTCCATGTAAAGAAAGATAAATGCTTTCCATCTTTTAAAGTCAGCTACAAGTGAAAGGAGCTTAAAGACCAAAAAAGGAGAAAAGCAATAGATTTCTTTTTAAGGGAAAATAATGGATTTACCTAGTAAAGGAAAGATATAAATTTAAGGACTTTGAGCAACATTGCTGGAAAAAACAGTCCATGCTGTCTATCATGCTGCAGACTGAAAAACATGCACGTAGCAATTATGTGCAGATATGTCACTGAGGAAACCTAATACTGTGTTATGGAATTAAACAGAGAGATGAAAATTAGCTGCAAACTGAAGGTGGGGAGGAACAGAGTCCAATTTTGGACCTAGGGCTCTGACAGCACGCATTAAGCATTCAGAATACAAGCTCAGGATCATCAAGATTGCTGTGAAGGGAATCTAGGTTCATTTCAATGACACAGAACAACTCCTTTAAGGAAATCAAATCATACTGCAGAAAAGTAGAGCCACATCAGATAGGAGAGGGGGCTACAGCAAAAATAGAGTCCCCTGTTCTCAGTGCTCCTTGGTGTAGCTTCTACAAAATAAACATTTTTCTCCCACTTTCCCTTACTTTTCTTTTTAACAAATTTGCAAATGCTTATGAAAAGAAAACAGAGACAAGATTGCATCTGGTTTGTCTATGGCGCCATTTGTTGCTATAGGGAGACTACTTGGAAAAGGTGATGAGTGGTAAGTTGGTGAATGATATTAATAGAGAAACAATAGACAAATTGCTCTCAATGCTGTGGTTAACCCTTTAGTGTTCACATTTTGGTTTCTCCCTCTTCTTTGGGAGGCCCAAGCAGAGGATAATAATTACATCTCCCTGCACAAGCTGCTGATTGTTTTCCCCTCCAAAATGTTAGCATTTTTCTCCTTTTCACTTCCATGAACACTATGTAGTAAAAACATTTTTGGAAGCCGGGGGGGGAAGCAACCCACTGAAATGTTGGGGTTTTTTTTCCTGATTCGGGTCCTTAAGCAGAACTGAACAACATTTCAGACTTTAATAAGAAGGATGGTTTGTACCCTCAGCACAAGTCAAACACCATCTAATGTTGTCTTTTCTCCTGAAGGTGTAGGTAGAGAATGCATAGGTTTTAAAGGAAAAATGCCACCACTGATACCCACCAAGCAGAGAGCTGAAACGTGCAAACCACTAAGTACTTACTGTAAAGATATAACTTTGATGAATGCAAAGAGCATCCCTTCAAGAGCCTTTAATAAAGAAAAAAAGGCCACAGAGAAATGATTTGCAGTTTCCCAATGAGCACATCAATTTACTTAATTAAATATTGCTTTCAAAGTTTCAGTCACAATAGCTCTTGTCCCTTGCCAGTTGCAGTAAGAAAGATACATTGAAGAAGGATGTCAGCTGAATACTAGCATTGATGTTAATGCCAACTGTCCAAAGCCTTGCCAAGTCGCTGACGTTTAGAGCGAGGACTCCCTCGTTTTCAGCTCTTTTTAAGGCTTTGTCAAAGTACTGAAATTCTAGGAGCCCATTTTTGTGCATTTTGCAGAGACATACAAGACCTTATATTCTCAAACAGGACAAGATCCATCTACCATGCTGAGGTTTTTTAATGGAAAGCATTTATCTCACAAATTATTTTTGTTTTCATTGCTGACTACCAGATTTTGGTCCCACGTTTTGTTTCATTAGATTTAAGTTCACTTTGCAAGTGCGCTCATATTTTAAATCCGATTTAAAAAAAAAAAAAATCTTCTCCCCCCAAAATACCAATCATTCTCTGAAATGAATCTCCCCCATTCAGATCACTATAGCAAGACACCTACATCTTTTTTCTGGTTTCTCATTTCTGCACAGGACATAGAAACTCAGATTTCTGTAGCAGATTTCTGTAGTTTTGCCTGCATCCCCAATTAACTCCAGCCTACTAATTTTTAGTAGAAGAAATAATTGTTTTCTCCTTCATCTATAAAGCTATGTTTCTAAGTAAGGGAAGAAGCCAAGAACAAACCAGTTTTGAGCAAAAGTGCCATTCTGCAGCTCCCTGAGCATCAGGATTGAAAGGTAAGATCATACAAAGAGCAGTGAAAACAAACATTTTGGGTTTTTTTCCCCTACTTGCTTCTTTTTTACTTTCAGTGACAGAGGTATAAAAAGCAGCAATAAGATTTGTCTAGTGACACTGGCGGCAGCACATGTTATACACACCTATAGAATCTGTTCAGTAACCAGCAGGCTTAATATCGACTTCAATTCCCCTGAAACAGAAATTGCATTGATGACATTTCATTGTAAGTGGGTGCTTCAGCCCAGACTCTTGGTGGGGCTGTCTTGGTCCTTGTGGACTTTTAAGGTGAGACACATAAATAATTGGTCACTGATGCTGCCTAATCACTCCCTTTGTTGTCAACTTAATTCCAGAGGCAACTGCATTTTAACTTTGAGTACTGAAGACATGCAGCTAAAACTCACGTCTTCTCAAAATTAAGTGAATGGAATTTTGACTTTGTCCCTTTGACATTCTCAAAATCCGCTCTTGCACTGTCATCCCATCCAAAGTCAAATGTATAGGGAGCATACGCAAAGTATGCTTGCCCTTCTGAAGTTATATTCAAGGACTCATCCTTTCTTTTTTTTTTTACGACACCTGTAGTTAATCCTATTTTAATGCCTAATATCAGACAAGTGAGCTGCTTATTTGCTTGCACATAAATCAAATTATTTTATATCATAAGGTCTGATCCATATTTGGAAATTTATATTTTAGGACACATCACATGTAACTCATTGAATAAAGGTTTTCTTTAAAGAGTAGTGACATCTTAGAAAGCACAATATGTCAAGACTTCTTTATAGTAAATTATATTTTAGTGTAACACAAACATAGATCATGCCCAATAATAACCCAGCATTTTTAAAAGGGAGTTTAAAAAAAACCCCACTTCTAGTCCTGAATTCCTGTGACACACCTATAGGTCTTCAAAAAAATATTTCCACACCTCTCAAGCAGCACCTTACCCTCATAGCCTTATTATGTGCCTTGGAGTTAGTCTTTTAAGCAGAGTTAGAGACTTGGATTCCAAATGTTTAATCTAAATGTCATCTCAGGATTAGAACAAATGTCACTGTGGTATACAGCCACGGGGAGGGGAGGGAAAAAAAAAAATCTGAATTGTCACTCTCCAGACCTACTATCGTCAGAAAGAACAGAGGGTGCTGAACACCTCATAAGCCCGAGTTCTGCATTTTAATTTAATTACAACTGTAATTCTACTCAGAAAACAAAAAACAATAACTGAATGTCTTCTTCATGATTCCCTAGTGCATAAGTTGCACGTTGCATGTTCTCTCCATTGCTTTGTCCAGGCCTCCAAAGCCTTAGAGAGACTGTTGCACCATTTCTTGAGGCATTTGTCCCAAAGTTTCAATGGCAAACCAAACAAGAGGCAGAGAATAAAAGGGACTATAACAGCAGAGGGTGATTCTCTCTGTTGTGTAACATCACAGCTTGAAATTATAATGAAATTAGTCATACAGAAAAAAGCAAACTTATAAATCATATTACATATAAAAATGCTTCATATTCTTAAAGAGCTCCTCATATGCCAGTGAATTCATAAGCCAGTTTTAAGGGACTCGCACCACAAAATTTTGCCTACAGAACCAAAGAGGCTGGATGAACAAATGTGGGAATAGAGGACCATGTGTTAAGTCTTTGAACTTACAGGTGTGAGCTTGGTGCCTTCAGCATGATGAGCTGGCAGGTAGACTGGGGTCTCTTTACTGCTGCATTTTTGCCACTTTCCTGCAATGCTGGCTAACATCCGATTGATTTCTGTTTCTCCTTGTAAAATAATACATCATCCTCATCCTGACGGCCCAGTGAACATACCCAGTGCTCAAGCCATTCTTTTCCATCTAGAGTTCCTTCTATTTTTTCTGCCAACAGCAGTGAGGCTAAAAAAAATAACTCTATGTTTTTCCTTTATGAGCAAAAGTATTTCCACAAGTCATCGAATACGCTTCTCCCCCCCCCAAGATCTACATACAGCCCAACAGATCCTAACATCTGGCATTGCGCCCTTCAATCAATCCTGGAAAACTGCCATATATTGCACACTGAAATAAAGGCAGACTAACAGCATTTATTCAATATAGTGCGATTGGTCACTATTACTTACTTAAAGAGGCTTTTCATGTGCTCCAAACACTGTTTCACATGCAACGCAACTGCACTGGGTGACATGCTGGAAGGCAGCAGCTAACTGCACAGTTGTGGAGAAAGAAGAATGTAGTGACTCAGGACAAAAACCCAGCTCACCCAGAAAATGCTGTGTGCTCTTGGATGTTTACAAAGAGCAGACAGACCTTTTCTACTTTGTTGTTTTCAAGGACACGTCAGATGCCTCATGCTACGGCAGAAGCCAGAATTTTGTTTCCCTTCTTCCAAAGGATAAAGGGCTGAATCAACCATTACTGCAGGTCCTGCAGTCCCAAGGAGTCTGTAGTTTTTCAAACCTAAAACTGAGAGGCTTTCAAGTAGCAGCAGTGTCTTCACACACACACACTCTTTAAAAAAGAAAAAGCAGCTCTTTCAATATAAGTTGCTCTTGAGAGGTCTACATTGTGGTATGCTTTTTCATTCATCCTTCTTGTTTTTATCAAGCAAGGATGACTAATGTGCTATTGTGATGCGCTTTTCTCAGAAATGTGGCCAACTGAGGCTGCTTCCACCGTAGTTCCATGGGTGTTTAACATTAAAAAAGAGCCCTCAGCCAGGCAATGGGTAAGTCATTACACCCCGCTTTAAAACAACAGGCTCCATACATAAACCATGCTCTCATGCAAATCTGACCTACATAATGTTGAAATCTTCCAATGTCAGGAAGATTTCACAAGTAATCCCGTGTGTCCCATAGCTGTAAAAGTGGTGTTACTTTAGCACCATAGTGAGCAGCTCATTTGCCTCCAACAGCTAATGGTGGTATGCTCCAGTCCTCCCAAGTTTCTTACAGTTTGGCCAGGAAGTTTAGATGGGACAAACGTCATCGGAACCATTCATCCTATGCCAAAAAATACTCTTCCAGCTCAGCTTACACACAATTTAACCACCTGGGAAAGACTAACAAGTCTTTATGCTACACACACACACACAAAAAAGGCATACTCTAGACTGTATGTATGAGATTAACATCAAACCCCTGACTTCAGCTGGGCCAGGATTTTACTCCTTGTCCCTACAGACCTGCTGAATATTCATTTTAGGCCCTAAGATACAAAGGCCAAATGGCACCCCAGAGTCTGAGCGGTAAAGAAGATAGTACAGTTTTGCTACGAGAATACTTGAAATCATTCCTTGAAAACTGGAATAGTGTCTTCAAGTGACCATGTAGGTCAGTAAAGTTTGTTGTAGCATAAGCCATTAGTTTCAATTTCAAGATCTACACTTTTTCGCCCCATCTGCCAAATGAACCCTTGTCTTTCCATTTCTTCTGAGTAAGACTTGCAGGTTCAAACTCAGCTCTAAAACTGGGCACCTCTATGCAGAAAAGGACTCCTGACTTTTGACTGTGATATTCACAGGGGCCTACAGTTATCTACACAAAAAGGTCATTAAAAGAGCATTTTTGAATAGCAGTACTAGATATTCTTAAATGCGTTGCTCAGCCACAGTAAATACAATCACTTTATTCATCTCTTCATGGAAAGCTTACACTTATTCATGCCTCATTAACCTAAAAATCCTTCCAGCATGTTTATCATCATTCACTGTCTTTGTGATTTAAAAAAAGAAAATTTTATTACCCTAATCAAAGGTATGAAATGTTCCTCTGAATCATGTTATTAAACGGTATGTGCCTCCACCTTATAAGGATGCCTTATAAATCTCCTTTCTTATAAGAAGCAGGAACAAAAGGAATAAAAATGTTAGATTAAGTTGACTAATCTCTTGGGACCAAATCAGCCATATCCGAGACTTGGAAGTATAATACTATGTCACGAGATAAATGTTTTAAATGTTGACAGTCTTCAAAGCAGTTGGTAACTAGATGTGTTGCTCAGAAAATTAGTATTGCTCTTGAAGTATCTTTTAAACAACAAAACCAAAAGCTTGAAACCTAATTCCAAACACAGAATTAAGTTCTTTCCTCCATACTAGGAATTTCATAGGACATTTCCAACTTGCCCTAAAATGGCACTTTTTCTGACCTCAGTGAAAATTCCTTGCATTGGAAAGAAGATTGTGAATAACAGAATCCCCAGGACATATCAATGGAGAAAGTTTTAGCAGCAGGAAGATCTTCATTCCAACTATCCAGGCTTGAAAAGAACAAATTTACAGTAAGATTCTCCTTAGTAGTATACAACCGTGTAATGCATTTCTCTGACACATATTTTACACTAATTCTTTGCTGCAAATAAATATACCCAGAAATACTAAGTTTTGATTGTTTTTTCTTTCGCTCTGACTTTCACCTAACAATCTTGATCTGAAGGAAGAAGGCACCAAGGAATATAAATAGTTACTTATATAGTTCTCTAAGTTTGATTTCACTGACTTCTCTTGTGGCAACACAGAGAAGGTTAAGGACAAATTATTTAATAGTGATCTTAGCTAAAGAGCCTATAGAAATTTGAAAAAGCTCTTACTGCCCTTGCTGAGCAAACATACAACTGCTCCCTTCATTAGCTAACACTAGTCTGAAAGAAAATGCCATTGCTGAGAAAAAAAACCAAAACCTTAACCGGTTTGTTTTATTTCCTCATATAATTTCAATTAAGGGAATGAAGTCATCTCTCTCATTAAGAATATTTGACCAAGTTCCTAGTGCAAATGATCTTAGGTACAGCAGGTGAAGAGGTAGGCATTGCGTTCAGCCCTGAAAAAATGCTAATTGTCCGGCTTTTTCTTTTCCGTGACTGACTTGGTACACAGCAATTTTCTAATGCTCTTGCTAACAATAGCAGACAGGAAGACTGCAGTTCAACCTAGTTTATGTTTAGGAAGAGCAGCGCTGACTTCCCACAATTACTCCTTGAATACAGCATCCAGCCAAAAGGAGCAGCAGGGGAAACAATGGAAGGCGTCCATGTGCGCAAGAATATTGTTTCTCTCCTTTGAAGAGCTTGTCATTAGACAATCCCACAACATAAAGGAGACTTTAGGAGAAAAGAAAAACACTGATCTGTATCTAGTGAATAAAAGCAAAATTACAGAACACTTGTGCCACATTTATCACCATGGAATAATCTCTTTCAAAGAGTTCCTGGTTGTTTCCAGAGACAAATTTAGGCAGTGAATCTGAAAAGTGGAGAGGTTTGAAAAAGAGAAATTCCTAGGCTTTTCTTGAACCAGTCTTGGCACTTGTAGACCCCCTTTTACCTTAACAATTTGGTTCAGTAACCCACCAAAAGCTACCCAGGACCCATCTTCTGCCACACCAATGAACTGTACGTGTGTGGCATGCCATCCTACGTACACCAGAGGTAGCAGCAGGCAAAGGGAGGGACTGGCCCCTTTTCTCAAAGGTGAACAAGTACGTCTGCTCAGCTGCACTCCTGAGCCACAGCACCCAGCAGCTTCTGCCTCTCTGCCACAATACAGACTGCTAGCGGGGAAAAAAAAATAAAAAGAAAGAAAGAAAGAAAAAACCAAGAAAGAGTTTACATTTACCCACCAGATAGTCCATATATTATCTTTATTTCATGCATTATTATTAGGACTATCACAATAAAGTATGTTACCCGAGATGAGGAAGAGCAAGAGAGAAGAAATGAACAGAGGAAAGGTGCTCTTTGATTAAAATACTGATTAGAATTTGGGAGATCTCGGCTAATTTCTGTATTTCTTACATACTTCCTGCATGACTAGATCTCACGTGACCTGCAATAACTTTTCCTGTTCAGCATAATTACCTTATCTAGCAAGAATATTAGCATTCTTATACGTTAATATAAGCTTTTCAGGGCAGAGTTTGCCTATCACTAGCTTTACATGTCAAGTGAGCTTATCTTTAGTGCATGAAAGTAAGAATAGTAGGGTTGAGAGGAAACGTCAGAACAGGAGGAATAAGGAAGTATGTTTTTACTCCATTGCTTTAGATAGAAACATGCTTCCAAAACTTTGTTGTGTATTACACATGCAATCAAATCTCGTTTTAGCTAACACAGAAGAAGGCATGCAGTCTAGTAGACACAACCTCTGTTAAGTAATACCGATACACACAAACAAAAACATTGTCCTCCTAAAGCAACATATCTGTTCTCTTGCTGTATTTCCCATCCAAAGAGATAATTCACTTTGTGGAACCAGAGCACTAACGAAAACCAATATATTGACTTGTAAGATGCAAACCTAAACAAATTGCACAACACACAGAGTGATGACGCACAGACTGTACAACACAAAAAAGGAAGGGTCATAACACACAAATATACATGTACGTAGGGTCTAGAAATAAATTCTCAAACATTTAGATAGTTGCTCTTTCTTTACATTTTTGGACTTTGGACCTAAGCGCTTTGATGTTTATTAGTTTATTGTTTTTCTCAGTTATAAAATTAACTAATCAGTCTGTAACAGTTAGCATCTGTTATTTTATGTTATTTTTTATGTTATTTCATGAGAAGTGCAAACAGAAAATCCAGACTCCGTGGCTGAAGTGTAATGGCTTTGCATATAAATAAGCATAGAGACTCATCCATGTGACAGAACACTATGTTTGTACCAAAGAACGTCAGGAAGCCAAGTTGTCCTTACTTACGGCACATAACAAGTGGGGCCTATTTGGATTCCTCCTGAGTTTGTATTTCTCCAGCAGTGGGGCTGGGTGAACACATTGGAAGGAGAAGAGATCCTGATAGAGAGATAGGCATGTGTACATTGATTAATGATGAATGACCAATATACAGTTGACATACTCCAGACTCTCTGGCCTTTTGATGTTGATTGTAAGAATGAAGGCATCTATTTATGTGCTTAATATTGCAATAAAAGCCCTAATTTAGAGTTGCTTCTTTCAACACTTTTAAGAGCAGGAGGCTGAAAGGTTCAAAGTAACCAGCTTCTCTTCCAGAGATCCAAGGTTAAGCAAATAAAGTTCCTCAAGTCTCAATAAGCTATTATCAGCAATAAAAAAAACAACCATATAACAATAAATACGGCAGCATAAAAGCAACCAGGCTGAAGAAATTGGAAAAGCTTATCAAACCGAAGGGAGGAGAGCAATACCTGGTCAATATCAGCTCTGATCCACAACAGAAGCCTTCATCCATTGCTTTCCTTGTCCTTTAGCCTACGAAAGGCACAAATTACCGGTAGGTTACGGACGTACGGAGTGCCCTGATGAGTTCCCATGATGGTGATATAACTGATTCCAAGCTGAGGCTCAGAAAACTTAAAGACTTGCATTCAAATGATGGAACATTCAGACATGATTACAGTATGACACTGCCACCACCAATAGCACTTTACTTTCTAAGGAAGCTCTCCTGCAAGTGTCTCAAAAACTGTTGTAGACACCATTGCACAAACCAGTGAGGCAGGTAGATATTATTGCTCCTCTATAGTTTACATTCAGTGAGAAAAAGGGGAAAAACAAACAAACAAAAAAAAACCAACAAAAAACCTACAACACTCAGATCTCCTGAATCCCAAAGCCTCAGCTGTCCTTACCCAGTCACGAAGAGATCTGAGTCTGAGAGCAAAAGGAGAAGTTTTGAGACCTACCCATAATAGGCTGCGCTGAGAGAAGCAGCTGAAGGAAAATAGGAAAGCTGCCCAGGAGGTATCATTATAAATACAGCTATAGCAAGGGTTTATCCGTGGGAGAGGAAGAGCTGCATAACCCTTTAGACCCTCGAGTCTTCCAGCACATCCCCACGCTGGTTAAGCAGCTCAGCGGATGCGAGCCACTTCTGCAGATCATAGAATGGTTTAAGTTAGAAGGGACCTCAAAGATCATCTAGTTCCAACTCCCCTTGCCGTGGGCAGGGTCACCTCCCACTAGACCAGGTTGTTCAAAGCCCCATCCAACCTGGCCTTGAATACTTCCAGGGATGGGACATCTACAACTTCTCTGGGCAACCTGTTCCAGTGCCTCACCACCCTTATATTAAAAAATTTCTTCCTAATATCTATTATAAATCTCCCCTCTTCCAGTTTGAAGCCATTACCCCTCGTCCTATCACTACATGCCCTTGTAAAAAGTCCCTCTCCAGATTTCTTGTAGGCCCCCTTCAGATACTGGAAAGCTGCAATAAGGTCTCCCCGGAGTCGTCTCTTCTCCAGGCTGAACAACCCCAACTCCCTCAGCCTGTCCTCATAGGAGAGATGCTCCAGCCCTCTTACCATCTTGGTGGCCTCCTCTGGACCCGCTCCAACGGATCCAGGTCCTTCTTATGTTGAGGGATCCAGAGCTGGACACAATATTCCAGGTGTGGTCTCATGAGAGCAGAGTAGAAGGGCAGAATCACCTTCTTTGACCTGCTGGCCACGCTTCTTTTGATACACAAACTCAGCTGAAAACACAGACATAGCGAGAGATACACCACTGCTTCAGTGCTCATTTGTGTCAGCGTGGTCAGTAACTGCATCAGATGACCCCATCGCAGCCAGGAAAGAAAAAGAAACAAAAACATGAAGCTCAACTCATCTTTCCTGTGTAGACAGGGCTTTGCAAGCAGTGCAGTGCCTCAAAGTGAAGTCCAAAGATAGGCCTAATCTCACCAGATTTTGGACACCACTTACACATGTGGTTTTCTTCTTTGATGTCATTACTTATTTTTTGGGGGGAGGTGAAGGGACTTCTAGGTCTCTTTAAAACTGCATGTGTAATTTGTTCAGTCTTGCAGACATTTCCTGTGCAGACTTGCATACTGACCTTTATCCCCTGAGGATTTTTAAATTGTCTAATTGCCAAGGGGCTTGTGAACAGTGACAAAGATTCTATAACCCTTAATTATTGACCGAAACACGAAAAGTTACAAAATGTATCAATTCTGCAGACTTCTAGATGTTTCCTTCCTTCAGGAGCTGGCAGAATTCACTATATTGGGATGACGGCATACACTTGGCTCCAAGAGTTAATCATTACACCATTACCAGTAATGCTCAAAATACTGAGAACAGAGAGGGAGCGCATTTTCTGTCAAAGGTCTGGGAAAAAGACATAATGCAAAGTCCAAGCCCCATCAGCACAGGGAGATGAAAAACGCTAGTCTGTTCCCACCGAGATGGCCTCCAAACATACCAAGCACTCTCTAATTTGTTTGAGAATGCATTTTAATTCTGGTTTTAATAGGTACTAAGTACATGCAAACAGAAATAGCTTAATTAAGATGATCAATCTGCAAGGAGGCAAGCACATAAAGAGAGCATGCATACATAAAAGGGTTAAGTAATCGTACTAGTAATTATTAATTGCATTATAATTATTAATTATAATGTAATAGGTCTCTGGCTGTTCTTTCACAAGGAGTTTAAAATAATTTCCAGGTACTACATTAAGTTATGCAATAGAAAGACATTCCTGAAACAGCTTTTGAGCTGCAAATCCCTCTTCAGCAAGACCATTTATTTCCACAGAATATGAAAACTCCAATGAAGCATATGACTGTCTCAATAAGATGCGTTATGACTGACCTTAACAAATCTGGAGAAGAGGAAACATTCTGCAATGAAGATTTTCATTATCTAGGCTTTCATTATGATTCAATTGGAAAATAAATCTATATATTTACATATATGTATAAAGTTATGTTCTATATTAAATAATTATATACATATATGTACACATGTGTGTATTTATATATAAACTTTTAATCTCTACAGTTTCTCTGAGACAAAAGTCTTTTTTCCCCACCAGTTCCATTCTCAAATACTCTCCAAGGCAGACACTGAAGTTGCTAGTTATAGATGAGCAACTAAGAGCCAGATTTAAGAACTTGTCCAAAAGTCACTCAGAGCCAGCGGCAGTATGGAGAGCAAAGCCTGCCCCTGGCTCTCCAGCTGGCTTTGCTTTCAAGGGGCAGGAACTCGCAATGAAGTCTGCTGCAATGTGTCAGAGGTGGTGTGTTTGTGTCACGCCGACCTGGTGTTGTGCGGCGTCACCTGCGTGCAAAGGGCAGTTGGGCAAACGCCACCGCTTCGTCCCCCGGGGCTGGAGAGTGCAGGTTTGCACAGGGGCAATGGCAGAGGGAGGCTGGCTCTCACAGACAGCACCCTGAAATGGATTTTGTAAGAAGAATGCAAGTGTCAGGCATGCCGCCTGCCTCTTACATTGATTTTAAATCCCTGTTGAATACTTTTACATAGTGGGATGTCCTTACAAATATGACCAGGAAGTTGTGTCACTTTTTTGTGGGTCTTCTGCGTGCTGCAGCCATTAAGCTCCTGGGACTTAGTGCTGCTTTTCAGAGACCCACTCTTCTGTCACACCTCCAGGCAAACTGTAACTGACAGGATGCATGCAATGCTATGTTTCCTAAAAACTTATGTTTCTACCCTATGCTGCATATTTGTCTAAATCAAAAACTATCACACCAGAAAGTTGTGCATCTATTCGTTTCAAATGACTAAATAAACCAGAAAATTTTAGAAGGTATGGAAAAGAAAAATAACTTCACTAGTAGCATAAGGCTCATATTCCACATTTAAACATTGCCAATGCCAAGCAATGAAGCCATTTTATTTCATTGAATTTGATCATGTTTCAGTCCACTGGGAAACGTGCCTCAGTAGCCTAAAGACATGGTCTTCTTGGACCCTGGAGAGGTCCTCAGAATATACAAGCTACACCCAGGGGGAGCTGCATCAGAAGTATTTTCTCCACTTCACGTATTAAAGAAAAAACCAGGAAAATAACATTCTTATATATTCATCTGCAACTTCAGCTTTTTATCTCATGAAGTCATAAAACCACACAACACGCTTACATCATTGCCAAAATTCAAAAACTATAAATAGGTCTATAACCTTTTGGTTCAAATTGGAACATGGGATTCTTTTGAAAAGACAGAAAGGAAACCAGAAAATTTATTACTCAAAAAATAAACAATGTCCCCTCCATACAGGCACTGTAGCACATATGTTCAAGGGTAACCAAATGTGATGTCAAAAAAAAAAAAAAAAAAAAANGAATTATGATTTTTGGGTGAGAATATAAACAGCAGGAACAGATGAGCATTTAAAAATAAAGAGCCCATTATATTCAAATGAAACAAAGAATAAGGAGAGAAAATAATAGGCCATAAAAATATATCTGTCAGCAAAGCTGTTTCGGGGCTGGACGTTTCCCCCATGAGATTCTCAGGAAGCAGCAGGCACCCTCCAGGTTTAAAGCTTTCATCCCTGGGCTCTGAGCTATATTGGTTTCCTGTATAAAAGGAATCGAGACGAGAAGAAAACATTTGACCGACTGCCCCAGCAATCATACAATGTTTTATACTTTGTGGAGCGCTGCCTAACACAACAAAACTGAGTATTGTTACAGAGGACTCAAAGAGTCCAACCAATTATGTCCCTTCATGGGTACGGCTATACTAGCCTTTGATCACCAGTTCTAACTACCAGCAGTAAAGCAAACACAAATCTGCAGACAGCATCAATAAACCTTGCAGTGGGAGGGAACAGAGATACTCAGTACCCAGTTGGCTTCCCCCCTTCCCTAAATCGCCATCAAAATTATCTACTGGTTGTCCTCACAGGCAGATTCAAAGCAAGCGAAGGGCAGCTTTGCTCACTTTTTAAAGCCAGTAGCACGGCATCAAGCAGAAAATTTATTTTTTTTTAAAAAAAGAACACTACTTCAGCAGAATTCTCTAACCAAGGCAAAATTCAGTCTGCTAGTTACCTGGAATTCATCTGTGCTTTTATAAAACCCTGTTTTTACGCACACACACGTAATACATGTATTTGTGATCAAAGAGGTTGTAGAAACATTCTCTTTACTTCCCTGTTTGTTTACTGCGTGGACTCTTTCCTGAAGATTTTACTGCTAAACACAATCTAAACACTCCAAACTTTCTGGCAATTTGTGCTATTATTTTACTATGATCTCACAGTGCAGGATTTAATCAGTGAAGAGGTCTGGGGTGAGTGTGTGCCGAGTATTGCTCACCCAGCACTATAACTTGGGCTGTTCATTCCCACAGCCCAGAAGTTCGACAAAACAGACCTCCCATACCCAAGAAGCACATCGTCTTTTCAAGCTCATAGGCACAGCTTCAGCGTAAAAACCGCAGCGGTTTTCATCATGCAGAACAGACAGGTTTTAGGCAGAGATCTGAACAAAAGATTAGGAAAGGCAGTCTGGTCCAGCGGTTAAGCCACTAGCCTGGGACCTAGAAATCCCGGCTCTGCCAGCGACAGCCTGTGCGGCTGGTGTCAACGCACAAAATCACATCAGCCTCGAGCTTTAGAAATATGCAGGCCCGGAATGCCCCTTGAAATCATTTAGAGTCAGGCAAAGTACCTTTGAGGGTCTGGGCCTTGTTCACATTGTGCTGCAACAACTCTCCATAAAATGAAAGATAACATGTCCCTGTCTCACCAAGTACCCCCAATACCCATGGTACCAAGGACACCTAGCATACCTGAAAAGCTGGGTGCTGCACCGCTTCAGAGAGGCATGAAAACAAAAATGAGGTTTCACATCAGCCACGTGCTGCACATCTAGCCTGAAAGAGGCATGGTCTAAGTAACAGCACGGGGTTGCAACCTCACAGACCTGTGAAGAATTAAATAAAAACCAATTCTCTCACCCTCATGTCTGTGGTCAGATATTTCTTAATAACTGGTGGATGCTAACTGGGCTTTACGCCTGCTGCCTGCTTTGTCTGGCACATGATTCAGCTCCTGTCACTGCATAAAGCTCTCAATTTATTTAGCCGTGCCTCCCTAACTGACAGAGCCAGCCCTCCCTTCCCTTCCAGCTCTGCTGCTTTAGACACCTTGCAGTGCATTTCATTTGGGAGAAGCGCTGCTCCCATGGCTGCCTGGCAGGAACCCTGTCTCTCGTTTGTAAATAAAGGCAAGACAATGCTTTTTTTTAACCACGTTGCCCAGAAAATAAGGATCTATTTATAATTTTCCATGTCCTCGTCAGGTAAAAATTTACCTACTGTTATTTGAAGTACTGTGTAACTAACAGCCAATCCAAAATTTAAGGTTGGAGAATCTGAAGGAAAGGAAAATAATTTTTAATTGTAATGCACTAAAATGGGAACAACGTGACTTGGATTCAGTTTCCAACTTACTATAAACTTCACATATGTTCTCACCGCATCTTCCCAATACCCCTGTTCCTGTTGCACATGATTGAGATGATATGGCATCTTTTCTCTCATCATTTTTCTATTTTATCAATTCAGAATATAATTGGGAGGTAAAAAAATTTCTTTTACTGGGAGGATCTACAGACTTTAGCACAAGAAGGACTAAGTGAAAAACATTGCTATAACACAACCACAGCTTTTTCACTTTAGTAGCGCTACTTACATCTGGATGAAAAAGTAATGCATGCCAAATAGGTAGTAAAAGCCAAAACACACGGGTGATAGCCAAAAAGACATCTCAAGCTTTATAATTTCCAACCTGTTAAACTCATGCCTTCAAGTTTTTTAAAAAATAGTCTCCATAACTTCTAAGCAAACCCCCATGAGAAAAAGAGAAACAAAGCACTAAGGAGAGAAAAGTCAGAGAAAAATCAAGCACAGAATGAAGACTGAACAGAAATGAAAGCCAAGCCCTTACATAGAAATGGAGTAGGAAATACAGTATCTACAGCAAACAAAGTTGTATTTAAATAATTACAGCCCTATAATAAATTGGGAACACAGTAGATGTGTGAGCGGGACACAAAGTGAAATTGCATCTAATATGGTGATTCATACTTACTCAGAAAATCTGGTTGTTACTATACCAGTTGATGCCAAGCTGCATTTTATTCAAACCAATAAAATCTTTTGTGTGGTCTCTTGACCTCGCTAATTATCTAATTTACATTTAAGACACTAATGTTGCTGAGTAATTTAAAAAGGAAGTGTTCCCACCCTGAAGTGTTATCCCTGCATCTCCTCTGAAGAAACTTTAAACTGGAGAATGCTGCAAGTGAATGGGAGTTCGCTGCAACCCAGTTCGTAATTATCTCTGTTAATTGGTTTTGCTCCGGGAGTGTTTAAGGTTTTACATATCAATTCTATCCAGCATGCTCAGAGGAGGCAAAATCTGGAGTTATCCAGATTTATCCGATTCTGGGAAGGTTAGAAGAAAAGTAAAAGTCTCTCCTAAGCATGGTCCAGGGTACCAGGATGCAATCCAACAATGCACAGACACTTAATTTCTTTTCATAGCCTTGCTTTTAAAAGACCAAACTTATCTTGATATTCTGGTCATCAAATGTCAGTACAAAACTCAAACGAACATAGGCTGGGACCACTGTGCAGCATCTTCAGCCAAATGTTACTGTACTAGAGGCAGGAACAGCGTAGGCTGGGAGAAAAAGCATTACACCTTGAAAATCATTCCATCTTTCCTATAGCAGTAAGCAAAGGGGGTGAAAAACACCAAGTGATCTTCAGAAGAAGCTGCCTCTATCTATCACCTTCTACCGTGGCATGGAGAACTTAGGCAACTAAACACACAGAGACAGAGCTGAAATCAACAGCCTGGTTTTTCAATTTTGTATTTTCCCTCTAGTCACTGTAAAGAGTTGTGTTGGGTATTTTTAAAATATATAATACAGTCGCTTCTCTTCGAACAGTCTGTGAGACACCACAGGTGCTTTCTTGCTAAATATAAAACAGGTATAAAACCACATCAGGATAAGGCAGACCCCCCAAATGTCACATTTGGTGAGCATTACCATACTGACAGGTAGTTCACCAGCTGAGGCCATTTCCATCTGGAGCCTCTGTGTGCACACACGAGCTGAAAGCAGAAACTGGCTCAGGCCACGAGGTGCATCAGGAATTACCAGTATCACTGGTTTACACACTTCTGCTCAATCAGTCTCCTGCTTTGCCACCCGTTTTCCCTGGGCTCAAAGCCACCCACCTGTACTCCATGTCACAGCCCAGTGCCACCTCGCTTACATCAGTGCGACTTTGTGGAGGGATGTGTATAAATAAAACAGACTGGATCTGCAGATCTGAGTTGATAAGAAGAAAAAAAAAAAAAGGTTTTGCTGCTGGATACTTCTGTGTACGGAGATGTTTAACCTGGATGGCTTCAGCACAGCCCCACAAACAACTGCATCAGCACAACCAGAGCAGTGAGAAACTGCAGTGCAGGAACAGCCATGAGAAGCAGGGGTGGGAAGTGCAAATTTCTTAGAGTTTCTCTTCTGTCAAATTCAATTTATTTAACATTTAATTACATCCTTAGAGTTACCAAAGAATGGGGGAAGGAAATGATCATTAGTTTTTAAGAAAAGGTCTGATGTAAGTTATTTTATATTGCTTGTACTTACACAGGAAACAAGACTTGGACATACTGCATTCACTTTCTAGTTCTGTTCTGAATTGAACTAAGCAAATTGTTCCTTAAATGATTCCAACTGATCGTGACTGATGAAATCCTTTCAAACTTGACAATTCGTGAAGTGTTTCTCATTTTTTCCCAAACAACACTGTGTTCATCCGGCAGCGAGGACACCAAGGCACCTGCAGCAGCTGATGCAGTGTGCCCCTCAACAGATGACACTGAGATGTGACCATGATCTTCATGAAGAGAGGGCAGCAGTACACTCCGTTAAAGCTTATAATTCACTCCTTTTGCTTTTCAAAGGTTCAACAACAAAGGATTGACAGTACTGATTAAAAAGGATACCAGCCCCCGCTGGTCTTCCTGCCTCCGCCCAGGGTTGCTGACCAGTCATGGGGTCTACATATATCTGCTCCTCAACTGCAGATCATAGCCCAAGGTAATAACAAAATAAGCAGCAGCTAAGTTAAAATGCTAGGCACTAGGCAGGGGCGGCTGAAAAGCTGATAAATACACTCATTACAGAAACTTCTACTACAGAGCAATGTTTCAGCAAGAGAGAAATGCCCAATAACAGCTAAATAATAATGAAAAAAAATAAATCTATCACATCCCTGAATCAAATCACAGAGCTAAACCTGCAGCAACATGTAGAGGAATACTTCCTTCAGTTTGCAGCATATAACTGCACACATACCTCAACTCCCAGAAGTACTAAGAGCGGATCATACCATGGGAGTGGCAAGGGCTCAGCCCTTTTATAAAAGAGGCCAGACAGTTCCCACCCCTATAGCTGTAGTTTTCCCCAACTAACAGCCCAGGTCATAAAAAGGTTGGGTTACCTCTCACTTGAAAAATTTCATATAGCTTAACTTACACTGGTTGACAAAGCTATGAATACCACAGAGAAGATAAATGAGAAGCAACTGTTCACCTTATCTTGGATACAAGAAATAAGGAACATCTAGTGAATTTTTAGGAGAACAGAATTAAAACAACATTGGATAAGAGAGAAACCCACTACAATGGGTTGTTGCAGAGGTATTCAAGGCAGGTCTTTTTCAGTTCAGACAAACTCCTGTAGGATAAGTCCCTTAGTAACTGTTATGATCTGGAGACAACCTACAGCCCAAAAGTCCTGCTCCCCTGCAGCTGCGAGGGGTGTACTGCATATAGCAGCACTTTATGTGCCGTATTTCCTGCACGCTCTCCACAGCTACTGCCCCTGTGGGACACAATACAGGGCAAGAGGGGTGAGCAGGACTTTTCGTCAGGAACAGCATGGCTCTTCTGAACAAAGCACGTTTGTATTGTCGTTGGTTGTGTCTGTCACATCTATGGAGACTGCAAACACTGTGCAGTTTTCCTCTGGCGCGTACACAGAGCTAGGCACGGAGGTGCTACTCTCACGATTGCAGCCTCCTGATATTACTGCAGGACAAACATGGTAATAGTAACAATTAGTGACTCAGATAAGGCACTCAGTTATAAATTCCCCATCCAAATCACTGAGGCTGTACGCAGCATAAACTCTTTCGACATGCAGCTAGAGCTCTTCCCTCACTCTGGGATATGTGTTCCCACTCTCTCCCACAGACCAGCGCTAACATTTACGTCACCTCCTGGGGAGCAGGTCCACACAGCTCATCGCCTCTTTTTCAGGTTACTTTTTGGCTGGATCAGCTCCCTGAAACAGTGCAGCAGGAGTTGCATGAGCATTGGTGCTGCTGCAAAGGAAGAGGTAATCACATGCTGCTGCAGATGGGAGGGTAAGTAAAGGATGAGACTGCTGCATAACCTGACCTGGAGCATATCCTGAACCTTGACTAAAAGAGAAGGCTGTGGCCATCACGAACCTAAGGGTTCTAATTCACAGAATTGCATGGTCCCAGACTCAGCAACTGCCATCCTGGACTTCTCTGCAAAAATTCAGAAAAAGCTCCATAGGGCTGCACAGGGAGGGGCAGATCAGAGTGCCTCACTGGGCACATGCTTGGCAGACTGTGGCAATCCCTGGCATTTACAAAGACAACAGCAACTGCCAGAAATTAACTGCTATGCACAGGAGTCCTCCTTCCAAACATCAAACAGTGGAGACTATGTTTGGCCCCTAAAAATAAGATGAAGTCAAGTGTTCTCAGACAACCCCGTCATCTCATGTACTGCTCCTTCGCATGAGGGACCGTGCCCATGGAACCTGGGGGCAGGAGCCAGCTGGAGCTACTTGCTGGGCTGGTCAGAGGCTCACCTTACGTACCAAACTGATCAGCAAGGCACCGAGGGAAACTAATTTCTCTCAGCCATCTCTGGCAATTCACATTACTGCCAAGTGTACTCCAGGCTCCAAATACAACTCTTGTCTGCAAAGCCTTCCCATGGCCTTAGCACACCAGTTGCCCGAAAAGAAAATTGGGTATAATTTTACTGATGGGCTTCTCTGCTCAGAGCAGCTTTTCATTTTTCAGATATACATAAATTCATTTGGTTCTCAAAATGCACCTCTTAGCAGAAATAGCTGTCAAGAGTAGACAGGAATGAAAAGCTCTAAGTAATACTGGGCTACAATTTACATTCGCCAAAACACTTGGAGCTATTTAAGGAAAAGCTCCAGCGTAAGGAATTCTTCCTTCAAACAGGGCTGGGCCAAAGTAACACCTCAAGAGGTTAGAAAAATCTGCCCAGAACACTGCCAAAGCAGCCCCATGATCAGAACAAGAGGGGATAAACAAGTCTTTTGGGACAAAGGGCTCATCTCCTTGCTCCGGGTAGTCTGTCCGAGCAGTTTCCATTAACACACAGCAGAAAGTGCAAGGTTCAGCAGGCACGCGCTGGAGATGGGGAACTAACCAAGGTCAACAGCAAAAGGGCTGCGACAGCTTTCTCCAGGGCACCTCTGGAACTATCCACCCGTTAAACCTTAACCTAGCTTTCTATTTAAACTGATTTACATTTGTTTTACTTGCTAATGAACCTACCCAAAGGGGTTTGTAAACCCTGGGAGGATTCCACAGCTGTCTCGGGCTCAGGCCCTTTTCTGAGCACAGGAACACAAGGCCCAGGGTTTGGCCATCACTCGTATTTCAACAGCTATCGATCACACCATTTCATATCGCAGAAACTGTTCCAAATTGTTAAAATATTCCCCCTCAAACCACTCAAGTTTAATTTCTCTCAGAAAAAAAAAAAAAAAAAAATCAAAGAAACACTGGAGTGTTTCTTCAAATCAAAACATTGTCAGATCAGACACTGGCTCAGGTTCAGACCTAACATTTGTGGGGCTGGATCAAAGCAGAGCCCCAGACCTAAAACTCGAGGAATGAACAGGCCTGGATCTCTGTGCTGTGTTTTTTTGGAAACCAATGTCTTTCCTAACGTGTACCTTTCTTAAAGGCAACGGGCTAGGCGTTTCCCAACAGAACAGGAGTGTGCAGGAGCACAGCAACCCCAGGAATCGCACCCAAACAGAACAGAGGCCACCAAGACACAGGGCAACCACGAAGGCACAGAGGAAGAAGCGTAAAGAACCAGTGAAGGCTGAGAGCTGGAGGGAAAACTTTGTACAAGTATTGCAGCGTGCTGGGTGCCTCGGGCAAGCGGCTGTTGTGTTGGCCAGTAAGCAACACCCTGTTTTACTACTTAAAATGATGATCTGAAGAGAGCTCCCACTCCTATGGCCCTGAGAACTATCTGCTCAATACTCGCTCTGAAAGTCGCCCTTCTCGCCCTGCCGCCTCCCGTGTGTAACACCAGTACAGTGCTGTGAAATGTGGCATGGGGACAGAGCTTGTGGAGACCCGCCCAGGCGTTTTTAATCGCAGCGTACTCTGAAGCTGCTCAGAGCAGATTATACATGCAGATGTAAAAATGCCTGGGGTGAAATCCTGGCCCTGTCACATTAACGGCACCTACGTTCAAAGGCTCGCTGGAGCTTTGCACAAAAAGAGGACCACGCACGCAGTTTTGGCTGTATACAGAGAAATCAGGAAGTTATTTCAGCCCATGTCCCCCAGATTCCTGGTCCCTGGCCTAAACCATGGGCAAATAATATCCAGAAAAACGTCAGTGGACTGAGACACTCAGGTCTACAAACTGGCCTGCGCCTCCACCAGAACAGTTGTGGGACTCTGGGAAAGGCTGAAAACTGAGGCCCTGTTGACACTCAGTTGTCAGCTTCCCGCTATCTCTTTTAACATCGTTTGAACCCTGTCTCGCTGCTGAAAATGTGTGAAAATGTCAGAGACTGAGGGCCTTGCAGCAAAGTCAAACTCACATACCTCTGACGTTGAGCACTGGGAGTTAGAGCCCACCGGGATGGAGCAACCTGCCACCCTCTCACAGGCTCAGGGACTCTCACCCCAACGGGACCTGTGGGAGTCCCTGGTGCTCAGGATCAGCTTCTCCAGAGGCAGCAGAATCAAAGACAATAGTGAACTATCACTCCACCATGGTCCCGCTCGCGTCAAGAATTAATTTCTTGTATCAGGAAAAGCAGAGAAAGTTCCCTTAATCTGTGTGGACTCTGGAAGAAAAATAATCTGATTTTCTCCTATTTCTTGTGCTTCAGTCAGTCACAATTTGCTTTCCTCCTGTAGAAATCCATGGGTGACAGCCTAGACAGTGTCACAGAAAGCATATAGGCCCAGGGGAAAGTGACTCTAAAGTGCTCTCTATTTCATTTGCCTGAGCTCAGACAAAACAGAAAATGGAAAGAAACTTCTAGAGCAGAAAAGGAGAACAGATCCTTTTGGCAACTGCAAAGAGGTATAAGGAAATGCTGAAGGGTCCCCATCGAAACTGTCACTCTAAAGTCCTCTCTAACAATGCTGAAGAAAAACTTCAGGATACTCGGATAAGAATGTTAGTGTATATCATGCATTTTATAGCAAACTTTGGTTAAACCAATCTGCCAGACACAACAGTCCTATTGGGCTCTATGTGCAGATATTGTAGATACTTCCAGTTCAACACAGATTTACCCAGTTTCCAGCTTCAAGACACACTGATCATTTAGGAAGGCTTAAATATGGAGAGACTAGGTGGCCTATGCCTGGGTAACTCAGCTAGGCCAGTCATCAATCCCTTCACAAAGATGTAAACATACCACATGTTTGCGGTACATTTGCCTTACCCCGTAATGTCTGCAATCAAGGATGACCACAGAAAGCACGGCAGGCGTTTCCATCCAGATGCTAAATCCGAACCATTTTGCTTATAGAAAATCTGCCAGTTATAAAAATAACTTAATTCCAGGTGGTTAGTGGTGGGCTGGGGGGGTCAACAGAATGTTAGTACTGCTGTCCACACAAAAACATCATGTTTTAGCCAAGAACATTTAAAAAAAAGTCTGGATGACATATGAGGAACACCTACAACTTTCTGTGCATAATCCACTGAATGTACTGCTCCAGCTGATCTGAATTATATCTTGCATTTGCAGATTTATTTCAAATGGCAGTTTTAACTACAAGAAGAAAAACATGAAGTAAGAGTCTTCATTTCCACAGAGTCCTCCTCCTGTGAATATAGGCTATTGCTTCTTTTGAAGAAAGAAGAAATCGCAACACTAACACCAATAACGTGTGAAAGCTAACAGCCAGCTCAGGTCAAAGCAACTGCCCAGCAACTCTTGCTAAGACTTGATGAACTTTTTAAATGTGACTAAACCGTGGCAAACCCCAAGGTTTCCTAAAGCCACAGCAGTATCTGAGGAGACAATTAAATCCTGAAGTTGCTACAAATGATTCTATCAAGGACAACTGTATGATACCTAGTTCTTTCCGATGTCTCTACCCTAGATGCTCCAGTTATTCAGTTATACCAATAAATGTTACAACTAAGTTGAAAGAGTATTGAATATGGGCTGGTTTATAAAAATAAACAAAAATGTATGTTTATTTCTTGAATTTTAAGGGCTATCCTTTCAAGCATGACCAATGCAAAAATGCATGGTTCATTCCTTCCCTGATACACCCTGGGCTGAGACACCTTTGTGTGATGTTCTGTTTCAGCGGGAAAGCTGCTAGCCGTTTGAAGGGTGACACTGCAACATGCGATGCCCTCGACTACCGTTTCACAGGCTTAGATGGCAAGTTAGTACCAATAGGCCTGGTTCATCCAGGTAGAGCTAACCTGAGCCCACAGACTGGCCCATCATAGTCATGCTGCACTGTACCAGAGCCTTTCCGAGGAAGGGTAGAGAGAGTCCTGCACCTCTCTGTGCAGCCAACCCAGGGCTGAAGCACTTGCACCTCTTCTACCAAAGACCACACAGAGTTGCAAATGAAGCACAGAGGTGTTGGAAAGCATGATGATAACACCAGGTGCAAGCTGGGAAGGGATGAAGGAGGTGTCCCACAGTCTCACCCACATATGAACTTCCCCACAATTCACTGTCTACAGAATTTTCCTAGTTGGAAAATGGTTTGCCCGTACATTGTGAGCAAAGAAAACCTTTCCAAGTAAACAATATATTCATTATCTGTTAACTTTAGCTGTTTTGAATGAAAGAGGGCAACAAGAAAAAAGCATGCAAGGTAGGGACGAAATCACAAGAAAAAAAGACACGAGGGCAAAAAGCTTAAGGGTAAAAATCTCTAACCTTCATCCTTTACTGAAGGAAAGGAAAAACTTTCCTCTTCTCATACTACTTACTACTGATATTCATTAGAGACCTGATTGTTAAAACTTACTGAAGCTGTGAAATGCAAACGTTCTCTTTCATACTTTCAATAAATTAGAACATAATTCTCTGCCCAAATTCCTGGGTCACCTTGCGAGGCAAAGGTCTCAGCCCTGACCTCCAGCACAACGCAACTAAAAGGAACTTGTCTAGCTGATATGAAACAGATCTTCCAAAACGCTTGTCACATGAGCCTTAATAAAGCTGTGACAAATGCTTTTCAGAACAAAAATAAACAAGAACCCTGGAGTACCCTGAAAGCCCAGTCTAAGCAAATTAATCTATGATTAACACTTTTTCATCATATTCTACAGACACAGTGTTTCTTCTTTGGGAGGACGGTACTTTCATGATGGTTATCGGGAGATTGGGAATAAATCTCCTTTTGTCTTGATTGCCAATGCCCCAGCCCAGTAAGTTCTGATACAATCTTCACCTTTACAGTTCCAGAGTGACTCGAAGCAGTGCATTCTGCAGTGTGACCAACATCTATCATGTGTGCTTTGTTCTCCCTCTGAATGAATTTGGGAGTTCTGCATGTGCACACATACCACTGGCTGTTTCTGATAATGACAGGCAATGGTGCAGCTTCTGCTAGAAGCACAGCTCCTGTTTCACAGTCTGTATTAAGACCCTCCTGGGGAAGTTATGTGTCAGAGTTGAGTCACTCTCACAGTTCATCATTGCCAAAAGTAGCACGTCCCGCACTCCAGCCCTGCCCTTTCTTCTCTCCATCCCAGTCATGCTAACCCACCCTTTCTCTTGCATCAAACTAATGTTCATTAGAGCCTTCACTGAGCTCATTCAGTTCATTAACCCAGGAGCAAACAATTCATGTTTTTGTCACGTTAGTTTTCTTCCAGGCCAGTGAGTTGAATCCGTTTCACTCGGGGCCTGACGAGCGCTAGACTTGCTGCCGGCCAGGGGGACCAGGCAGCCAGAAGCAGGGGAGAGGAGAAATAAGATGAGGATGGGACATCGTATGTTTGGAGCACTCAACGACAGCTGCCGTTGGTGAAGAAGTGCACACTACAGCTTCCTGTGTCTCCCAATAGCTAACAGTTTTAGGACTTCTTTTATTGACCAGACATTTTATCGCCTGCAACCAGCTTGGAAAAAACAGGTCTGCGTGGAGTGAGTGACAAAGGACATACTGAAAAGGCACAAAGTTTGCCACATTCTTAATCCTAAAGCCCCTTCTCTTTCTACGCTTATTGCAGATCACCTATACCTCCTTGGTTACTCCTGTTCCTTGCCAGCTTTTTACACAACTTCTCCCTATTTGCCTGCTTTCTTATGCACAGAGACCCTCCCTGAATACCTCTACAGCCTGTTCCTTTTACAAACCCTCTAAGAGGCCTCTACCACACGTTTATGAGAAATCAACTGCTAATTAATAGCCAGGAAGCAAAATCTGACACTTACATGTTTGTATTCACACATGAATATGTATCAAATGTATATATACTTAAATATGTACAAGTATATTTAATATCACTGTTTCCCCTCTTCCCCCATTTGTTGTATGCCAGAGCACCTATCTAAATTGCACTGGAACTTAATTCCTACGACTTGTTGGGAAATCTCATTTTAAGGTGTAACGCTTTAATACACTGGAGGTTCGTCAAATTCCACCCAGTTTATTCACACAAAAAATAACACACATCACTGAACCTGACTCTGTGTGAGCTGACACTCCCTTCCAACAATGAAAGCGATTTGTTACTTTTCCTCTGACAATAGCTAGGAGGGAAAGGTTCCTTCTCCACAGCTGTTTCTTGAAAACCTAGGCACACTACAATGACTGACAGACCTTTCAATGGAGTAGGTTGGATGCTTATTCATCATGAATTGATCCAAGCCCTTGATAACCTGATAAAAGGATGCAGTTGACTGCTTTGTAAAACAGCCAGGATTTCAAAGACTGTGTAAAGCAGTGGATATCATAGTATTTAACCTATCATAGTATTTAACCTGTTTTCTCAAAAGCAGAGTTAACCTGCATAACTCATTTGTTCAGTGATACTCATCTACATATTAGCCTTACACACACAATCTGATCTCCGTTACATGTAAAGTTTCAGTTTAATTTTTGGCTTCTCTTCCTACTGTGGTTTGCATCCCAAATGCATTGCTTTTAACTTCCCGGCCAAAGTAAATGGGTTCAATTCATATAGCAGTTAAAGCTTGTGCAAGCGGCTCCCTTGAAACCTTTCTCTGCTACCACCACAGCATCCTGTGATACCATCAGGACTGGGTAGAGTTACCATCTATAACAGAAACTTTTCCAAAAGCCACTCTTGCCACCTTTCAGCTCCGCAATGAATTGAAGCGCTGCTGCTGTGCAGGGAAAACCCCTGCAGCTCTGAAAATTATAGAGGAGGAAAGCAGACAGGTCCCTTTAGGTGGTAAAAGAGGTTACGGTTTCCTTCCAATAACAGTTACCATATCCTTTGATATTCTATCTACTTTATCATTTTCCCCAGTTCTGCAGAATAGCAGCTGTGATAACACAGAGCCCATCTTCGGCACTGCCTGTCACTGCACGGAGGGAGATCGGTGAGGATGGAGAAAACACTTGTTGGGAGCCCTCAGCTTGCCTCAGCCAGGAGGCAGAAGATGAGTCACCACCTGACCCGGGAGCCAGGGGTCACCCCCTCCGGGGAGTCACCGCCTTGTTCAGTCCACTCGCAGCTAATCCCCAGTGAGTGGCTCTTGCTAAAAGATTTCTTTATCCCCTTGGCTGAAAAAAAAAATAACAACAGAGTTAACAAGCCCAGTAAAAATCCATGACTCAGGCAAATCCTTAAGGATCAAGTGGGGAGGGGGAGGGAACATAAACTAATCCGAGAGTCCAAAACGTCTTTTGCCAAAGCCTTTTAAAAAACAAAAACTTCACTAGGGTCTCCTCGTTAGTGGCGATTACAGGGGAGGCCTTTCTTTCTTTCTTAACTAAGAATCTCTTCTCAACAACACAAACAAGGGTGCCCATTGACGTGGTGCAGTGCTTTCTAATCCATCTGACCAGCTGGCTTTGTATGTCTTTTATACATACTGCAGGAGGAAAAAGAAAGGCCTCTCGGGGAGAAGAGCCTCCATCTCCCCGGCGGAAATACTGGTTTTACTGCTGGATGGCCTGCAGTGTTCCTGGGGAATAGATACAAATTTCTCTTTAATAGAAACGTTTACAGTACACGGTTTTGAATATCAGCAGTGACTCACAGAAGTTATAAATGATAGTTTCCTCCTTTTTCCCCCCAGAGAAAATTACACACATCTTAGATGTTGGTTCTGCCACTAGTTTCCAAATCTGAAAACATCAGCCCAGGTTTCCTGGGGCTAAAATAAAAGCATTAGTGATGTCACTAAATTTCAGTAGATGCCTCACAAATATGGGCAACACAGGGCAGCACGTACACAGCAGAGAGCAAAGGTACATAAGAAGGGCCTGGAGGGTCCTGAGAATTGCCTACAGTGCCAGCTTCTAGGTCCATTTCTGGAGTCACACGTTGGAGAGATGAACCCTCAGCTGCTGTCACCCCTTTCAGCAGTTTCTAGCTTGGGCCACCACCAATGTTTACAGCTCAGTGCTGCAGAAAGTGAGGGCTCCCCTCCATCCCATCCCAGCCATGTGGCCCAGTCCCCTAACTAAGCGCACCATCTCTGACATTCACTTTTCCTTTCACAGAGCCAATAACTGCCAAAAAAACCAACCAACCAACAAAACAGCCAAGTAAAAAAAAAAAAAAAAAAAAAAAGAGCTGCCAGTACCACCACAGCTGGGAATATACACTGATGTGGGGGCAGGATCCTCTCCTTATTGTAGCATCACTATTATGTTTTGGCTCAATCTACCTTACAACACCATGCCCCACGGTGTATCTTTACATGCCACTCCAAGCCCTTAGTCCACGATCGCTCTCTTTTCTCTAGCAGTATCTCTAGAAAGCACTTTGGCTGTTGGCTTTCCTGTCCTACTGTCCACACATGTTCTAACCTTTTCTTTTTCCTCTCCAAATGCCAACATACAAACTATAGCAACAGTGCTGGACCCAGCACAGCTCTTTTCACTGAATATTAATTGTTGCAGAAAGAAAATTTACATTTGACTTCTAAAACTCGTACGTGGATTCATGTGTCATGAGTTTCTACATTAGCAGCACATTTCAAACTCGGGGACATTCACTGAAGGCTGGTACAGAGCCCTGAACACACCTGAAGAAAATTAATTTGAAATTTTACACTGGGCAACATAGCTTTTCCCCACATACCTTCTACTCAGCTAGCTTCAGTTGTCTGAATTTTTTATGGACTTCAATATTTTTATTGCTTTGTGTGATTCACATCAAATCAATGTGAGCGTTGTCTCCCTTGATGTCTCGCTCACACTTCATTTTATTTCACATGTCCTGTCCTTTTAACTGAAGGAGTCATCTCCATTTTGCTTTGCATCTGAGGGCAGAAAAGTTTCCAAACCATTTTTTCCCTAGCAAAACTCTGGGCCCTAGCCCTAATTTGAAGGGCGCAGGTGTAGGTGCTGTCAGGGGCAGCGCCAGGAGGTGGTGGAGCAGTGCAGAGCTCTGTTAGAGCAGGTGCAAGACGAGGCTTGGACTCAACAGTTCACTGTTTTGTCAAATGCTGTCAGGATTCACAGCTGTGTTTTGACCAGCTTCCATAACCTCATGCCTACATGGGAGCCCTTCTCAGGCACGGCTTCCACTGACACCCTGAAGCGGCGCAAAGCCTTCGATAGTGCACCTTTGGCAGGGCTAGTGCAAACACCGCCTTGACGAGCTCTGAAGATGTGAGTCAGAGCTCACCTCTTTCTGCACAGTCCTTCCTCCCTCCCTCCCTTCACGTCAGAAATATTTCCATCTGCCTGCTGGTGAAAGATGTCTTCTAAAGCAATATCTATTCAGATGTTTGGGTTACATCTGTAAGGACTATTCCACCCTAACATTAAAAACAACACAGAAAAATTGCTTTGAAAGGTGCTAGCAAAGGAAGTATTAACTTTACGGGCAATTAAAAACTCGTGTGGTTACTGTTCTGTTTTCAAAGAACATATGTGCCCATCTGTAATAAAATGATTAGGAGGCATGACTAAGAACCAGCATTTAATCCTAGAAACTTTGAAAAATAGTTTAGTCACTGTTCGGATGGTCCCTATCCCTTCCAGCGTTGACAGCTCTGGGGGTAAAGTCACTTGGCCTTGTGCAATGCAGGAGTGAAACAACACGGGGAAGCACTGCACCAGGCAGCCTGGGCAGATACACAGCTACCAGCAGCAGTCTAGCTATTCTTTTCCTCTTGAGCCGGTTTCCCTTCAAAGCCGTGAGTAAAGGAAACAAAAGGCTGGATACTTAAGACTTTTTAAACATAACTAGGCTGCTTCATTTTTCATGTCTTTCATTTGCCAGAGCTTTGCAGTTTGCCTCCAACCTCCCCACTGTGAAGTCCTCAGTCAAGTCAAACCTGTTTGCCGCTTGTGTGTGCGAGTGCCCTTAGACCCAAACCCAGCCAACAGTTTAGAGTAAACAGACCTACCCAGGGAGGAGCTGGAATTTGAACTCCAAATCATGTGTGTCCCAAACAATTACTCCCTCTCCAGGTGAGGGAATGCAGCAACATTTCTGGTATCTGAGCAAATTTCTCTGCAGTAGTTCGAAAGATGGGAGATGGGACTTTTTACATCAGGGGCGGGGCGCTGCCTTAGAGAGACTTGTCAACAAAAAAAACTGCTTAGCTAACTAGTCTGCTCCTTTTGCTTACCTACTGCTGATTTGTTGAGCTAATATTTTAAGAACAGTGGGTACATCCTGGAACCACCCTCTTACCTCAATGATCATGTCTAAATTGTTCTGCTGAGTATCTTACATAAGACTTGCATAAGTAATGCGTTCTGCTTCTGGTAAGTTTGGTTGCTCTAGCTAATGAGGAGCACCACACAGTGAACTTCCCAGGCTGCAGAATGCCCAAAACTGCACCGCTTGACACAGTGCTCATCCTTCTTTAGCACAAGACTGACCTTTCAAAGAAGATTAAACCTATGCAAACAATTGAAAAGCCTGAGCAAGGGAGACCTGGAAACAAAGGCAAACACTGGCACAAAGGAGCCACAAAGGGGAAAGAAAAGGGTAGGAATAAATAAGTGAGAGTAGTAATCACTCTCCATCTGAGAGCAGGAACCAGAGACAAACCTGAGCATGGAGGGGTTTTGGTATGAGCATTAAGATTTCCTCCTTCCATTTCCCTCTCTTACCACCACTGGTTTAGGGATGCTTAGATTCAGATCTGTGAACTCACCTGCTACATATGCATGTTCTAATTGCACCAGGTAGTCCACTCACCTCTTGACTACATCATTTGAAATGTAAATGACAGGTCTCAGATAAAGGTTACCTATTTGAGGGAAGAGCATGTCCCATGCAAGACTTGCACATCCTGCTCCCCATGGGAAAACATCTCTCTTCTGGATTGACTTAGAAGATTTCTCTGAAGACAGGTCAGGGTAGTGAAGGCTGTGGAGGGTGAGCTACATAATTGGTGTGTAGGAATACCAATTCCAGGCTGTAAACTGGAGTAACTTCAGAGACCTCCATTAAAACATTAAGTATTACTCATGATTTCACCTTTTCTTTCTCTTTTCCCAAAGCCCAAGGATGCAGGGAATGCATTCCAAAAATTCCAAAAATGGAAGAAGATAACACACACAAAATACGTGGCCCACATTTGTCACACATATCCTGTTAGTCATAAATAAGAACACATGGCAAACTAAAATAGATAAAAAATTGATATGATACTTTGATAATTACATAGATAATATGCATGACATTCTATATTAGACAGTATGTACAGTATTATTTAAAATTCACATTAAATCTGTAAGGAAGGTGGCCAAAAGGAATGAAAGTAAAAAAAAAAAAAAAAAAAACACCAAAAACCAAACACAAAACAAAAACCAACACAAAACTCACAGTGGTTGAGAAATACAGTAATGAAGGTAGATGGTGCAAGCATCATTTGCCTCCCTTGTCATTATGAGGCAGTCCTTAGTACACGATCACACACCGTTTTTGCCTTGGCTCCTGCCTCATTCACTGCATAATTATAATCAAAATGAAGGTAAATGTTTTAATGCTAAATGTTTTGGAAGCTTAATCTAGGAGTCATTACAGCGTCGCTTAGAAGACACATAGCATATGTTTCCATCTACACCGAAGTACAGTCAAAGCTAAAAAACATGTGTTAAGCACCAGGTATTTTATTCAGTGCGATCAACTTGTTTATGTAACAGGGGTCCAGCCTGGGAGAGAAGCGAACTTTGGATCCCTATTCGGTTTGTTGTCAGCAGGTGCTACACTGTGTTGTGACCTGTCCCAGCCACACCTATAATCACACAGCGAGCTACAGGTAACTCCTGAGATTGCCTTTTATCTTTAATCGCTTCCTGTTCACACTTCATTCTGCCAACACCTCCTGTCAGGGTTATTGCTGTTTATTTCCCATGAATATCTAAGAATATCATTCATCCTGGCAATAAAGGTTTCCATGCAGTGAGGCATGCTTCAGAAGTGACCTGCAGTATTTCCTAAAAGGTTACTTGACTGACTTGTTGGTTGGGAAAGTAAACAGGAAGACCTACATTGTCTGTCATAAAAAGCAACAGTCTTAGGCAGGCAGAGATCACTGAAGCAGTTATTCCAGTGTAGTTCTCTAGAAATGAAAGTCTTGTACACAGATTAAATCATCTACTCGCAGCAGCAGTAGTAGTATGGGTCTGATCTTGAAAGTTCTTAGTCAGATTGAATTGTTTCCTCTTACAAATACTCTGATGAGACATAGTTGCAGATTTCAGATAAACTGCGTTGGTCACTGACTACTCAGATCCAAGATTTCTGAGAGATGCTGGTCTAATTTAGTTTATGCTCCCAACTGCACAGTACAACAACTGAGTCATACCACAGCCTCTTAGAAGTCCACATCTCCCTCTCCCAGCTACGCATAATGATACCTAAGTGGTCAGCCTAACTGCTTTAAAGATAGACCTCAAGAGCCTGGTAACTAACTTTTCTCTCATGAGGATGTGCAGGTGTCAGCAGCGGTAAGTCCCGTCATCCTTGCTACATCCCACCACACAACCAAACACAATGGAAAGACATCACTGACCTTTTAGAAATGTTGTTTAACACACACTTTAAAATACCAGAATCTGTTTGGGAGACCACATGGCAAATCTATATCAGGGTATTTATGCATCTGAAAATAAACCATTTTTTACTGCAGAGAGAAATAATACAAAAGTGAGGGCACACTAAATGAAACTATCAGAAGTTTGGTCTGAAACAAGGAGGAAAAGGACTGCTTCTTGCACTAGTTATTATTCAGCTGTGGAGCACATTGCCACAGGATACTGTAGACATCAGGGTTGAACAGGGTCCAAAAGCAATTGCACACAGCCATGCAAGAGAGGTCTATCAAGGGCTACTAACCTCGAGGATACCACCTCTGGCTCCAGAATGCAGCACACTACTGAAAACTGGGAGAGAACACTAAAAACCATCACTAAGCCTATCCTGCTCTTTTAGCGCATTACAGACCACTGTCAGAGGCAGGACAACAGGTGCTGTTCTTACATTGTTATTATTACATTCCCTACTAGGCAAAGATTTCCAAATCGAGCTCATATTTCCACCATTCTTCATATTCCTCCTCTCTCTGCTGGAGCAGATACAACCATGATAACCTCCGTTTGGAGATGCTGACCCTACGAAGGACTGCCAACAAATAGCAGTGAAATGGCAGACACTGGCCACGCTAGGGCTTGCAAGTCTCAGCATTCAGCCCCTGCTCAACATCTCTGTTGGCCCCACAGAGTCTGAGCAGTGAGAATTGCCTGCATCTTCCATTTCACACACTCTTCCTCTCATTCTGTCAAGTCAGTTGCCACTGACCAGACTCATCTTCTCCCCAGGCTGACAACAGTAACACTTCAGCCTCACAGCGATCACGGGCACTTCCCAGCATTGCTCTTTTCTCCTTCTATTTAAAAATGTCCTGCTTTATATTCACGGTAAGCTGGAGTGGTTTTCACTGCTGCGTGGAGCCTTCCCCTACTACCGTTACACACTTTCATAATTAAGACTTCTCTGCCTGAGTCAACTGAAAACTACTGAAAATGTCAAGTATTTCAAAACTAACTATTGCCAGAAATAGTCACACTGCTTTCAGACAATCTTACGTCTGGCAGTCACTCCTTGAACGCAGAAACTAAAGCAATTTTTAAGACTCCATCTATCCTCCGTACTCATCAGTATTTGTTAACACTGGTTTCTGCATAACTCAATAATGAGCTGCAATTATACCTTTAAGAGGTTTTCAAAGGGCCATTCCTCTCCCTATGACATTTGTGTATAAACTGACTACGTTCTGCTTTATCCCTTGCAAAAATGTACTTAGCATTTACTTTCTCAATGACTCCATCTTCCTTATGGTCTTTCCACTTTGTGATGGGGATCAGCATTCCACATATGCAAGAAATAAGGAGAGCTATACAAAGGATCAAAATAGAGTCCTGTCCCGTTGGGTGGATTGATTTGCCACAGACCTCAGGCTCCATGCTACGCAATTTAATATCTTTTTTGTGCTTGGCACTATTGATCCTCCTACCTCCTCATCTGTAAATTACAGCAACTTCCCCTGTGGGTGAACAACCAAGTATGCTCAGCTCTTCCTTCTTAAGAAAAATCTTAGACAGCTGTTAGGGGGCTACTTCATGGTTTTAAGTAAAACAATGTTGATTTTTATAACAAGTCTAATGATAGCACATCGCCTATTTACCCTTACTTCGTGAGTGACATGTTGGGAATCTTCTTTATCACTATATTATGAACAAAAGACACAAAACGGTTGCCATATCCTGTAAATTACAAAACATCGCTCTCCAGACAAACAATTTGTCTAGTTGAGGAGCTGCTGCCTACAGCTGCTTTCTACATGAGAAAAAGATACCAGACTTTGCTAGTACTTGGAGATGAAGCAGAAAAATACCAGCTACTTTAGAAAAACATCACTTGTTAATCACCCAGTGGTGGTTCTTCTGGACCGCTATTGAAGCAAATAGCAATCTGCAAACCAAGTACAGAGAACCAGGATGAATTAGAATATGCCAAACATTTATTCTTTAACTGAATTCAGCCAGTCAACAGGACTCTGAGTCTTTTTTCTTAAACTTCCCTCTAGGAAGGATTTTATAAAATGGCAGGAACTCAGCAAAGCTTGGGCCTTTGTCTAATGTGTAAGCCATCCATAGAGATTTTGAAAGATTGTGAGTACTTGAACCTGTAGGAAAAAATACTGTCAGCAACAATATTGTCGGCTTTTGCCTGGCTGGTTGGTTCCATATTTTGGTAGACACATTTGACTTCCTCGGTGTACTCCCTCCCACGTCTCATGCAACAGGAGTTTGAGAACTCAGAATGTTTAATGGTTTATTTTAACTTATGTCACCAAGATATACAAACACCTCTTTAAAACAGTGCCCTGGGAACAGAACAAAATCAATCCTTTCCATACGGACACTTGCTTCTTTAGATCTTCCTTTCAAGCAGCGTTGTTCTTGTGTCCTCTCCCTACAATACACAGAAGGAAACAACCCAAGCTAGAGGCAATGTTGCCAAGCTTGTTTCCCTTTGTTTTGGGCAAATCCTTCCGGCTGGCTTTTATATGCTCTGGAAAATGTATGCTGTTATAACTTTGCAGCAGCTGTTGACTGTAGCAGTCCTCTCTGAATCTGGTCCAGTATAGGTCACCAGGAGTCAGGGTTAGAACAAGCGCTTCTTTAGCTGTTAGCAATTGCATCATCACATCACTTCCCCGCATAGTGTCTTATCACTGGTCATCTGGGGAACAGAGATTTTTGTTAATTTGCCAGATGGAGCTCAGTAGGGCAAATTCTTTCTGGAATACCTGAAGGAGAGAAAAGCTACGTGTGGCCGCCTTTCTCATTTTTATTTTTACTGACAAGTAAAGCAATCAGTGCTAGCTTTGCAAGATGATCCTCAGGGGTTATCCACAAAACCAGTGAACCCCAAGTAAGTAAATGCCTAAAATAAAACAAAAACCAGTAACAAATGCATTGTTTTCTCTTGCTTCTAACACAATACATCCCACTAAGCCCCTAAAACCAATACTGAATGTATTTAATTGTGATCATGCTGAACGCAAGATTACCAGAGCCAGAAAATGTCTTGGACTTGAATCAACAATTGTTTTCCATTTTGAAAACTTCACAATGAACATGGCTGGAGACTTGGCTTCCACTCCCTGAATGAAACCCAACATCAGCCCTGGGTCCCCAGAGTCCCAAAACTGAAGTGACCCAGATGCTGCAAAGGTCAGTGCAACCAAGAACCACCACTGAATTTACTATTTTTGCTATCATAGTGCCCAAAGTCTTTAGTCCTGAGCCAGGGCCTCCACTGCATTAAGCAATGTGCAAACAGTCTTGAAGAAGTAGTCCCTGCACCAAAGACCTTACAGTAGAAGTTTTAGCAGGCTCCATCAGCTACACAAAAGCAGCAAGCAGGACAGGAGGGGGGCTTGGTAACCCAAACGCAAGCATATATTGGCACAATGAGCATTAGTCATGGCTTACCACCAACTAATCTCAAAACAAAATATTTTCCAGTAAGAGTTCTCACTTTTACCAACAACGATATAAGAGAGCGTTTTTATTTTTTTTTCCCCTTTCTGGGCTCTCAGTACTGAACCACCTACAGACAGAAAACCCATCTCTTCTTTGCTAGGACCACCCCATTTTGCTGCATCTTGTGCACTGGGGGTGGTGGTGGTGGGAAGCAGCAACAGCAAAGAAGTAAACCATGGCAAGCCATTCAGTTAGATGAGGCTGACCTTTCTTTTCACAGCAAAGGGGTTTTCTTTTTCCCCCCTAAGAGAGAGAGAAAACTCCAGAACTTGGTCTTAGAAGGAGGTGTCAATGAGGTCCTTTATGTAAAAGTTGCATTTAAGAGGGAAAACTCACAGTTCTCAAAAGCACATTGCTTTTTTCTCCTGTGCGCTTTGTTCTGAGCCTGCTGCTATATGCGTATTTACTGGACCAGCTTTTATTAATAAGATTTGGCACTCTGCACGATAGCTCAGAGAGAGTGGGTGATCTTCTATGCACTATTTATTATTTTACTAAATTTGAAGGGTCCTAAGCTTACACACTTACGCTCTCAAGCGTCCTGCTGGGTTGGAAAGGCAAGCCACCAATGATGGCACAAGGTGCAGTTTGGGTCCAGAGGGGGGGGCTGTAAACACGCCATGAGGGCTCTCTCCTGGTGGGACGTGAGGTTGGGAGCTCAGCTTTACTCAGCTGAGGATTATCCGGTGTTGTCACGAGGCACTATCGCTATGGGATTCAGTCCACCACTTTTTGTTTTCACCTTAGGCTGGGAACTGAAGAAAGGGGTTGCCCTTTAGCCCCTCTACACAGGGGTGGCTGAGTTCAGACCTCTGGAATTCCCAGATCCTGAAGGCGACTTAAAAAAAAATGCAGAAAGAGAGGCTGGATTCACCTTGCAAAGCAGCACTACCACAACACACACATGCCTAATTTTATATTAAATTAAGAAGTGTTTTCTCCATTTCTCCCTAAGCAGAGCAACGCTAGGTAAGCCAAGCAAAGCAAGCAGATTCACGTGCTCTAAAAGCACACTGTCCAGACAGACATGAATCCTTCTGCTGTTCAGCGCAAGGCATTATTTATAAGTTAACGATATATTCCCCCATGGTCCCAGTGCAAGAAAAACATTCATTCTCTCTTTGACATGATACTATAGTTCTCCAAGCTTCCTCAATATAGTGGGTTCAGGGTAAATTCTCCATTTGGCCTGCCCTTACAATTCCCAACAAATGAGGATGTCTAGAATGACAGAACACCATTTTATTGAGCTAACTAGCTGCTTTTGGCTTTATTCTCATTTCTCCCCTATAACACAGAGCCTTTTATCTTGGGGCTGTCTCCTCCTGGGCATGCCTCCAGCTAGCCTTAGCGCCTGCTGCACATGAGCACTGTCTACGCAATATCATTACTGCTTTAAAAACGTACCAAATGCAGGAAAACAGTTTCTCTCTCTCTCCCGCACCCACACCCCTTTTTTTAATAAGAATTTTTCCATGTGGTTAGAGAAATAACATCTGGAATTGCTGAAGGCTGCCAAAAGGAGAGAATGAAAACAATGAGTTGAGTCACACTTGAACCTGCCAACTTCATATGGTTTAGACCTTCTTGAGGCAGTTTGAAAAGAGAAAAAAAAAAAAAAAAAAGAAAATGTTTTAGTTTGCTCTTTATAATGCAACTTTTTTTTTTAATCTGCTGATGTAAGTTGCAGAGTTGGCCAAGACATAGCACCATAGCATGGGCATTCATTCTTGCAGTGCTCTGATATCACAGTCTTTCTATAGTTTGTCCATACAAACACAACAGCAGATTGAGGTTTCTCTTTCTGAGCAGAGTATCACTGAGCTAGTGAAATTTCTCCCAGGAGCAAATATGAAGCTGCACTGTACTATTTTATTCCATCCCACAATGCAGTGCAGATAATTTGAAAGTTTCCTAAATGCCCCTTCATTTTTCATACCCATGAGCAGTACTAGTATGCTCTGGTAAATTTTAAAATGGTTGCATACTGTTGCAACGTAGTGTCTGTAAAAAAAATCAGCTCCCGTACAATTGCCCTAACCCTAATTAAAGACATTACACTTCTCTCTCTAGTCTAGGAAAGGTCTTCAAGTGTTTCCATGGTCGGAATTTTTCACCTCTTTTCACCTTGAACACTTACGCCATGCTAGCGCATGGTTGGTATGCCCACTGAAGCTGGCGATTGCAATGCCAGTACAGATAGAGAAAGCAGTTAAGCTGTCTAATGAAATAGGACACTCAGGTGGTAGGAACCAGCAGCAAAATATTCCATGAAAAAGTCACAAATATAAATCAAGCCAGGCAGAGCCTGAGGAGCTTTCCATGGGATTTAAATGCAAACCTATGTGTGTCAGGTGGAAAAGAGCAAAGCTGGAGGCTGCATGCTGTTTGCTGGAGCCTTGCACATATGAGAGAGAAGACCAGAAAAGCACAGGAATCAATAGACAGCAGAGGAGCATTTGTGGCAACACTTCGGGGAAAAAAATCTAACAGAGATCTCTGGAGAACAGGCTTAGCTACAAAGCCAAGAAACTTTGTCCTGCCAATTGGTACACGACATATTCAGGGATTTATAGGTATTGTTCGTAAACTATCTGAATCCAAGACATACCCAACTTCATCATTCATTTTATCTCCTTAGAGAAACCACTCAAAAGACTTAAGTGTAGCTAACTGCTCGGATGAGCAGGATTGCATGGTTCATATCTAAGCAGAGTATGTGAAATTATTATGAATCCTGTACAGTATCATCTGACAATGGAGCAAAGATTATGTACAGTCATGCTGTATGACTGTAGGCGATGCTACACTCTTCTCATGAAGGTATAAACTCTTTTACAAGAATACTTTTTCTGGTATGTCAAAAAGCCCTTAGAAACAGCCATATTAGTATTTATACTAACATCACCCTTGTCTGACATTATCTTACTACCATCATTACCCATTACTCTTGTGGGAGGAGCAGGCGACGCTCACAGTAGCTTTCGCAACAGTGTCCCAGCGTGGTAATTCCACCCTGGCTTCAGCAGCCCATTACTGGCTTGGAGGAAGGCATCTACTCCCCTCCTTTCATTTCACAAAAGCTACCATTTCATCAGGCTATGACAAACCACTTTCTGCGCAGCTATCGTAGCTCCTTTCCCTCGGTGCAAAGCTACTGGAAATTCTTATCGAGCTTGCCCACTCCATTGTTCCACGCTACCACGTGTTATCGGAGGAGTCACTGCACATTTAGCACATGTCGGCTTTTTTCTTTTCACTAAGTCACTTGGCAACAGTTCCAGTAGCTCTCCTTGCCTCAAAGGCTTTAAACAATCCTACCAAGATGGCTGAGCAGCTAGAGATGCGTTAACACAACTCCCTCACGTGGGTAGACCTTTGTTCCAGGATAAGGCAGGATAAGACTCACTGTTTAGCTTAAAAGCCTTCATAAATAGTAAGCTAAAGTAACCCCATCTAGTTTAATACCAAAACAGGAGTGTCTGCAAGATGTGGCTGCACTGATTTAGTTTTACTGTTTTAAATTTGCTTCTTATCTTATACCAAGAGCTTTTCCATTTAGACAAAGTGTTAGCCTGCTAAACGGTAGTTAACCACCCACTATTTTGTACTTATTAACTTACTGTCATTTAACATAAAATGTTTAGGCAAACCATGAGAGAGATCAGAATTCTGATCCTCATACTAAAAAGAAAAGGGCTCCAGGCATTAGATTGTGAAATATGATTTCCCAGGATATATTAAATTCTGGTTTAATGTTCTTTTTGATAGCACAGAAAGTCAAACCTCATTTCATAAGAGGGCACTTCAGCACGCTTTGCATACAGCATGCTTTCCCTTGATAAAGTCTCTGTGCTGCAGCAAACTTGGAATTTGATCAGAACCTCTGGAGCACCCGGCAGTGGGAGTGGAGGAGAGCAAAACCCACACCGTGAACCTCATCTCACAGAAGTTCCTTAGATAGTTTTACAGCAAACAAACAAGACGAATGAGCCAAGGGGCTCGGCAGAAAGCACCACAGACTTGAATTATGCTGCAGGACAGACTGCAGATGCAGAGCCTAGCTCATACAGCAACGCCAAGTACAGCACACATCACATGTGTATCCACATGTTGACTATATTTCTGCAAGAGTCATGGCAGAATGACAGACAGAAGCATGCATTTAGGACCATCTGTAACCAAAGGGTACCAAGGCCTGAACTGTTTCACACATGGTAACTGTCAGTCTAACTATAGAAGAACTACTGAGAAAAACATACAACCTAACCCTGGTTGCAGTATATCTGATGTACCTCAGAGAGTCTCACAAAGTACAGAGTTTCAGAGGGAAGTTCTCCTCTGCCCTCACGGTCTTGCATAATTCTTTCATATGTTTTTTGAAGTAGATTTTGCATACTTCAACATGAAACAGTGGGTTGAAACACAAAAGCAGAATTGTTTACAAGAAAGCCTACCGTGACTGATGTCATTAGAGGAAATCAGCAGGGAGGCTGGATAGAGGAGGGAAGTTTGGAATGAAATGGAAAGAGCACCCGGGTACTCTGGGGATGGACAGTTTACTGCAAGACACCACTAACCACTCTCAATTTCTCCTCCTTCTCTGCTTGGGCACACAATTCTCCAGAAGTAGAAGATTCCTACAATTAACAGGTGGTATCCTGAGGTCAACAGAGTAGGTGTTTTGACCCAACAATTTTAAAGTGAAGGCCCACCACTGACAGTCTTGTGTCTTTTAAATTTATTACTTTGATTGTGCCACATTCCGGACCTCCTCCCTGTATAGGCAGCTGCCGAACATGCAGGCTGACGCAGCCACGTGTAGCATATTAAGCCCCCTCGCTGCCGTGGGGGGCAGCCAAGCAAAAAGGATGAGATGGTCAAGAGCCTTTAACCGTTCTCCAGTTTGCCTCCCGTCCCAAGCATCCTCTCTGGTACACGCTGCCGCGCTACCTCTGCATTAGCGAGGTGTTGCTGGCAGAAGGCAGTAAGCTGCTGTCCTGCGAATATTTGCTATTCTTTCGCAGAAAACCTTGCCATTATGCAACGAGGTCTTGATCTAACATGATGACTGTGGATGAGTATTCTCCGTGCTGCTCCCAGACAGTATGTTTTCAGCAGACAAAAGGGAATTTTCAGGACATTCTTAACAGCAGATCGTGACTCATACCATAAAGGAAGGTTTCCATAGCAGATTGTATAAAAAAAAAAAAGAAAATCAGTGATAATGCTAACAGTAGTAATGATTTATTGCACAGCACTCTAGAAGTGGTTCACGTGTTGTCTGGAGTCACAAGCAGTGGCTTTGAGTAACGAATTAGCAGAAGATCCCTGTATCTTGTAGATTGGTTTATATGCTTATAGAAAACTCTCACAGGTAATATACATAAAAAGCAATAATAAGTGATTATTTATATTTTATTAACAACAATTGTTATTTAATGAACTTCATTATGCTTCATAACTGATTAAGACTCTTCCATATTAATTCTTGCAAAATAAATTGCAAGCCTCATCTCCAATGAAATTTTATCCCCTTCCTTAACCCTCCCACACAGTAGGTGCTTTGTAAATTATGATTAACTTTTATCACACAGTTCTCTTATTTGTTATAACTCATTTTGATGGGTATCTTGATGTGTGATTTGATACTTTTTTTAAAAAAGACAAAACACATGCAGTGCCAGAAATTTACTTATATTCAGGCATTGTTCAGTTGCTTCTTCCTGTGTTTTATGCTTCCCATTGGTCTTCCTCAAGACCCTCTCTAATTTAGGAGGGAAAGGGAGGGAAAAAAGGAATATTTATGAATATCATCAGAGTCACAATTCTCTGCAAGTCCATGTTTAGTCTGAAAGAATACATGAGAGTTTATATGTCTTCCTCTCTTCCTTTTAGCAGTCCCCACTATCAAAAAATAAGAGTTTTCCAGGGAAAAATCATCGTTGCCAATTAGAGTAGGACCATAGTTTTGTCAACTGGACAAACTACTCTGACAGAAGCTGGACTGATTTAAGAAATCACAATATACATGAAGATCTTTGTTAATGGAGGTACAAAAGTGGCCCAAGTTTCCATATACAGCAAGAGTCTATGTTAGCTACAGCAATCATTTCTGAGTTTTAAAATCTTTTTTTTTTTTAGTGAATATATCTGCCAAGTCTTTCAATCCAGGAACCACTCAGATGACAGAAAAATCAAATCTTTCAGTAGTGGGCAGCAATACTTATTACTTTGTTGATAAATCTTCAATCTTAAAACAAAACAAAACAAAAACAAAACCACCACACACCAAAAATCCAAACATGCCTTTTTTTCCTGTGTGGACAGATAGGATTATGCCAAAGCTAAGCCATATTATATTCCCTTCTTAAATAATAATGCAACTAAACAGATCTAAATAAATAGTAACCCTTTGCAATTTACTTTAAAACAGTGTATTGATTATATTAATCTTTAATACAATTCTTTCTGTGGCAAATGAGTACATTTAGTTATGGAATGGTGTTCTCATATATGTTAGTAGCTAAAAATCATGCCTCATTTCATAAAATATTTGAAGCCCCATTGCAATGCATTCCAAAGACGCTAGCATTGAAGGAAATGAAATTGAGCTTTAGAAAAAACTGTAGGTAATGCAGAGCTCAAATCCACTGTCATTTAACTTATTCATTTGAATAACTGATTTACTAGACACATTCCCCAAACACAAACTATTAAGAACAGTTAAAACTTAAATGTATCTTTGGGTTTGACTAAAACAGAAGAACTAAAGAGGAACAATGTCCACTTTGTCATTTTATTGTTCTTGAGAGTATTTTTCTTTTATTCCACAGTTACTCTGATTAGCACAGTAATTCTTACTGAAGAAATAAACATTAAGAAAAAATTAGGCCTCTTTAGAAATAAACAATTAATAGGTTTATAATGCACTGTTGATACATGTCCTCCTGAGTGCATTAGAGAAGGATACCAAAGGATAAGGAACTAAATATCAAATAATTATTTAACAAAGGGTTAAATGAAAACATTTGAACAAACCACAAAGCTTTTAGTTCAATTTTTGTGCACATTTTTAAACCATCTTGCAGGTTTTACAAGCCACTGGCATTATTGCTTGTCAGGGCCTTCACACCAAACAACAGGTGTTTTGTCATGAACTGGAGTACAAATTTCATTTTGGTTACCCAGTTTTAGTATTTCTCATGTTATTCCAGGAGTTTCTTAAAACCTTCCGTCCAGATGATGAGGTGAGCAACTTTGCTTTCGTTTAGGGGGGTTAGGGGAGTGGTGGGGTGGTGGATGAATTGTTTCTACACAAATACATCTCTAGCCCTTGCAGTTGTGGTAAATAATTGAAAAATATGAGCAAGAGTGTACCACCACGACCTCAAATACATGAAAAAAAAAATAGGAAAAACAGTTGTTTCTACTATTTAATTATATGGGTGGTTTTGACAATATGAGGACATAGGGAAAAGAAGTATGAGAAATATGAGCAACGTGAGAGAATTTTCTGCGAGTAGAACACAGCTATAAACCAGAACCCTTCAAGCCCCATGAAGTGAAGCAAACTGTAGCTTACCTCACCCTCAGCCTGATGCTGCAGCCTGGAGATACAATAGGCAGTGCCATCCTATATCAGCCCGGCCCCACTTCACGGTTAAGTGTTTCAGCCTTTTTCATTCTTTTCACTCGCTCCAGCAGACGGCTCAGCTACAAGACGCTAAAACAAAAGAGCAGGAATTATTTCATTAATCCTCAGCAAATAGGCTTTTGCCTCTAAAGCTACACATAAGTTCATGTTGAACATACAACTTGAAATAGTTTCTTCTCCATCAACCAGTACAACACCTTCATTTACCTGGACAACAAAAGATTATTTTTTTTTTTTTTTTAAAAAAAAGCAAGGAGAGGGCAGAATCTCTTTGAATAAGGTCTTTCTTCTTTTAGACAAACAGCATACTTCTGTTGCATCTAGGACAATTATGGAGCTTTTTCCCAAGATATTAAAAATAATTAAAATAATTCAGCAATTATCTCTGTATCATGGTTAGCATTGTGTAATTATTACTGAAAGGTAACTCTGCATCACCGAGTGACAACATACAACAATATCAGTTTGTGGACTGTCAGATGTCCAATGTGCAGTGTCAGTAGCTGCTTTCACAATAATGGAAATAAGAATAGCTGTCATTATTCACTGAAATCAAAGCTCACAAACACCTTAGGTGCATGCTAGTTTAAGATTCAGGTCAGATATCCCTAGACCCCAGCTTCCTCCTATACCCAGTGTTCAACACCGTCCTCCTGGCTGACAAGAAGTTTGGAATGTTTCGTAAGGCTGGTGAAAAAAGTCTCTGGGAGGGTTAAAACAGGCGATCAAGGAACTGCAATGTGATGAATGGAGCCTGTCCCTGCAAGCCTTCCAGGTTATCTTCATCTTCATGCCCACTGGGAAATGACTCACAGGTGTTTTAGGAAGAAGCAGCTGCCTCCTTTGTGACATTTCAGCTTTTGCCTCCAGGTTGAGAAGGGTTTACAGGATAAGATACACAGAGAGGAGACAGTCTGCTGGAGATATCAAACTGCTTTTGCTACATCCAGTGTAGAGTAGAACTTGTCTGGCAAGTGAGCAGAAAGGTTTCCACATTTCAAACTCAAAAGGAGGCCGGTCCCATCCCGTTGACAAAGGGCAGAGACTCTGAAAGGAGGAAAGCATTTAAAGCAAATTAATGCCATTAGCAAATTTAGAGCTGCTGAAAGCAGCTTGACATGGGCTGACATTTCTGGAGACCGACATCCTCCAGTTGCAGGGACAGACAAAACAGGAGGAGGCATCACCTGGCCTCCGCCTCCGCAGGTCCCAGAGCAGCAATGGAGGGTGGGAACTCGCACGTGCCGAAATCCTGCCCAGCACTGAGCAGGGCCTTCATGTTAAGTAGTGGCGCATCACGTCACTCCCACCTTGCTCCACACACCAAGCCCTTCAAGCTTTTCCTCCCGTGGGCAAGAGGCACACAAGGAAATTGCCCACCAATTGAGAATACTTATTTTCTCAGTGCAATTTGAAGCAATGAATTTAAATGTACATGTAAATTTAAAGCAATGGATCAAGAAATCCACACAACTTAAACTGAACTCTAGGAGTTCTGTGGGTTTCTAATAAATAACAGTCTGTCACCAGCAGAGTCATGGCAGCATTTATGTAAGCAATACCACACTTTTTGATGGCGTTTTCCTTTTCACAAGCATAAAACAAACAAACAGACTCATAGCATATCTGTTAGTTAGAAGATAAGCCCAGCAGATAGGAATCTCTGAGGCTTTATCTCACCTTGCCCCAAACTAATTAATATGGTATTATCCTGTCTTCTAAGAATCACCGGTGATTTATAAAGTAAGTAAAAATTGTCATTATTCCTATCTGACACATGGTGAAAACGAGGTATGTGGAGGTTAACTGGAAAGGGAAAAAAAAAAACCCCCGAAGCTGAGCTTTGAAGACAGTACTGAATTACTGATATCTGCACCCGTAGTCCATCTACCGAATCCATAAAGTTTGCTAGTTACATGGTTTTGCAGTTTTACTGTAACCTTTGTCCTAGGAAGATTACTTATCTGCAAGTCAATAGCAACGCAAATTTTTATGAAGCAGGAGACAAAATCTGAGCAAACCTATTTTTCTTTCCCTCTTTTTATTTTCTTTAACACGCCACTTCAAACTCCCAAAGTCGCATTAAGTCCAGAACCCCACTAAACCCCCCCGCCCCGCCCCGTCCCGTCCCCATGCCGAGAAGCGTGCAAGCAAAGAAGAAAGAGCTGAATGAGCGGAAAAGGGGCGTTGCTTGGTTCAAAGAGTCACCGAATCTATTTACAAAGGAGGCAGAGAGGTCGGAGCGGGGCCCGCGCAGCCGTCCAGAATTACCCTGGCCAGAAACAGACGCTGCATCGCTTTGCAGCGCGCAAACCTTGTTCTATCAGTGAAACTATAGTAACTACATGACCACTGGGGATTAGCGTGACCCCAGGTCATAAAACTTGATCGCGGCAGATTAGCAAAAGATCAGGCCAGCGCTGGAATGGAGGCCTTTATTTTTTTTTTCTTTCTTTCTTTCAAAGAAAGGGCATCACAAGCAAGATGCTAATTCTGCTTCGGATCAGAAGTAAAACACACACATGACAAAACAAATGTGTGCTTACAAATATTTTGTCATATTAGATTAAATTATAGCGCACAGACTAAACAGAGAAATCTGAAATGCAGGGTCTTGTGTTTGGGATATCCTTGGAGCTTTTATACAAAGAAAGAGAGAAGTTTATACTTCGGCATTGCAGGGCGCACAGTCATCTCATACCTGCCGCCTAACACAAACACAGCTCGCTGTGCGACAGCCGTGTATCTGTCAACGCAAGAACACATCGGTTTAACTGTCAAAATCCTTCTCCTTGCCTACTGATTCGACTGTGCCGCCCTTCTGCTCCTGGCACTTCTTGTCCCTTCCTGATAAACGACAGCCTGCTCTCACTTCCCCGAAGCTCAGTTTTGGGTCCATCTGCCCTTATTTCCACCCTGATTTCCTATTTCTTTCAAATTTTTGCCTCCTTTTAGCTCTGTGCATCCTGCAGAGGCCCCGTCTAATAGGCAAAGCAGCCTCCCGCCTTCTACCTACCTGGGTCTCCCGCGAATACCACTCCTTTTCACGACGCTTTCTTGTGCCAATCTCCTCATCAAAAAAAACATTTCCACACCTTCCTACGTATTGCTACTTGGCGCAGCAGGGCTGGGCTGAGCCAAGGGGAAGCCTGTCGGGGCAGAGAGCTGGCGGAGGCAGCGATAGCAGAGGCAGGGACAGAGGAATCGGGTCAGGCAGGGAGTCAGCCCGGCCGGGCGGCAGGCACGGGGAGCAAAGGGTGCCTGGGCACCAAGTTCGGCTGGGTGTGCGGCAAAATGGCTCCGGGAGACTGAGAGATAGCAGGGTTACCTCTGTCAGGCAGAAGAAACTGCAGGACATCACTGACATTTGACGTCAACTGGATGGTTTGTTTGTTTTGTGATATTTTTTGGTGTGGTGTGGGGTTTTTTTTTGTGTTGTTTTGGGGTTTTTTTTGGGAGTGGGTTTTTGTTTTTTTTTTAAGGCTACAGATTGTAAGAAAGGTACTAGTCACTGGGCTAGTCCAATGGCTTCCCTGTAGGGTTCTGGCTCAAAAAAACCCCATACTTGGTTTTTAGAAGAAAGCTCACGAATTTAAGAAAGGGATCGTGCAAGTGCAACGTGCTTGCTGAGACAGGAGTGCCCAGACTCATTAACCCAGGAGGGCCTTTCCAGTTCTGTGTGTCTTTGTTTTCCAGGAAGTAAAGGGTGAGGAGCAAAGGAGCTTGTTGGACTGGTATAATTTTCACAAGGGAGAAGGAGGAGGAGAGAGCAAAGCAGTGCTTGAGCTTCAGGGCTTTTTTTAGAGAAGGAAGTTTCAACCTTTTCTTCTCCTTTTTTTTTTTTTTTTGTGAAATACATTATGGACTGCCTTTCTGTTCCCACTTATCCTGCAAAACGGTATGCACCAAACTCCTGAACAAGGCCTTTGCTCCAAGATCTCTTCTGTTCCTAGGACTGCTGAAGGTTGAAGAGGAGCATGGGGCAGTTCAGCAGGGCCAGCACATCCAAGGAGATAAACTGGGCAGTCACCCAGGCTGGCAGAACTGGAGGGGCAGCATTTCTGGGATGCTTTCTGCAGAGCTGCTGACTGGTCAGCATGGCTTACTATGCAAATATGGGGGCAATAGCAACAAAAATTGATTTTGCCAGAACCGCAAAATAATTAGGACAATTCCTGCCCTGCAGAAAATATATCTAGGAGAAGTTAATTGCACCAGCAGAGGGCTGAAAGACTGCACTAACTGTACGCAGAATAGCGTCAGCAAGAAGAGCAGAGCTGCACCAACCATAGGTGTCCAGAAAGAGCTCCTCTTATTTCTGCTGCCCACCACCCAGAATACCCCTTCCTACCTCACCTCCACCTCCTCAGTGCCTCCAGGAGAAGAGGTCCTCTCCTCTCTCAGCTCCTGATCAGTCCAGGCAGTGGCCCCACTCTTCCTCACAGAAAAGCATTCTCTGTGCTGATGGCACAGGGAGGGACTGTCATGGGCAGCCAAGAGGTCTCTGGGACTGCAGCACTGATGAGGTTCTCAGTCATCCTCTACAGAAGAAATAAGCCAGAATACGTGGGTTTAATAGTTTCCCATGGGAGCCCATGGTGGACTCTCAGCATCCCTTGTCAGCATCCAGCAAGGACAGGAAAGGCCAGCATATAGTCCTTCCTTGACAAAAAATTCCCACAGACCAGTTACATCAAAAATTTTGTCACTCCACCACACATACATCTTTCTCCTTGCCCATCCTGGCAGCACCTCCTTCAGTCCTCAGTGTCTTCTCTGGTCCCGTGCTGCTGCCAGCATTGCTCAGCCAGATGCATTGGTGGCAGCAGCATGCATGGGAGATAAGGCTTTGTGAATCAGGGTGGCGAGCGCTGAGCCCTGGTTCAGGCACCTCTCATAGCTCTGCCATCATGGTCCAAAGCACTGGTGGCTGGGATGGTGCAGGTTAGCTCAGATGATTTCAATCCTTTGCCTGCCAGCAGCATCCAACACTGCCACCATTACTGGGTCTGGGTCCTAAGGATGCTGCTTCAAATCCCCCCACTTCTGTTCATAGCAACATAAACCCAAAGTGTCATTAAATCTGCCACTCTCCTTCTTTGTCTTAAAGTTCCCCAGATGGCTTTGACTTTCATGGGGCAGAGCCAAAGCCTGGCCCCCCCATACTGCACTCACCTCCCTGACAAGTCCCTCCCCAGCACAGCCAGCATAAAATACCTTCCCTGCCTGGGTTTTGCTTTCGTTGTATCTGTTTCAGAACTGATCCCTGAAATAGCACAAGAGTTAATGTGCTGATATGCAGATTGTTTTTTGAAGGGAAAAATATTTTTATGCTTTTATGTTCATTAATTACCTAGGATGTCGCTTTTATCTAGGAGCCTCACTCCTCTATAAGGAGAAAAAAAGGGATAAAAATTTACATTATCTCATACTTTGGATAAGGAGGTTAGCTAAACTCTGAGTGGAAGACAAGGAGGAAAGGCTTTTCCAGATGTGGGGCAATGCCCCACATTTGGGTCTGCACCGCTGTCTGCCTCGCACCACTCAGCTGGGGTTTCCAGGCCCTGGCAGAGGCACAGTCCAGCCAAAACCTCCTCTAGCAACCTGCTTCCACCTGCAGAGCTGTACCTGCCCCGAGTGTCTGGAAACAGCTTCTCCTCTTCTTCTCGCCCCTGCTGCCCACAGTCCCAGGCCCTGAGTGCCCATTTCCCCTGTGGGACATTAACCCAGCTGGGCTCCCACCTCATGGGTACCATACCCATGCGTGCATCTCTGCAGAAATGGCTAAGATGCATTTGACCACGCAGTCTTCAGTGCCTGATACCTTAAAAAAAAATAAAATTCTCTTCCTGATGTCTGTGGTTGAGAAATGTTTGTGCCAAGTGCCATTCATCTGGTAGTTATAGCTACATATATATTTATATTTGACTTGCACTTGACTTAATACCACATGAACTGGTGAGAGTAAAAGGACATTGATCTCTGCCTTACTGCTTTGCTTCACAACAAAGGTGTAAGCACAAGAGGTGGGTTCACCACAGAATATTCATGGATTGCAGTTTGGGCAGGAACAGTTTGTAAACATCAGAAGAAACAGCAAAAAAAAATAATATTTGTATTGTGAAAGAGTAACTGTCATTAAAAGACAGTTTACTTTTTAGACATGTACAGCGCTCCACATTGTTCCCATGCTTTTCAAAGGAAATGATTAGTGTTATTAGCACAGCAGTCCTCTTTTACAAAAGCAGCTCTAGCCAAGGTTAATGTTTAAGAAGGAATTAAATATTAACTCAAGGGAAAGCACAGAAGTCGTAATGGTTTCAGACTATGCATCAGACACCCAGAGAAATATTGCTGTGAAAGCAGAAAAAAGAAAAAAAGACCAAGCAGGTTTGGTTCCCAAAGCTAAAATAAATAAATAAATAAATAATCAGAGTTCTCCTGCCTCATCGCCTTCAGGTTCCCCGAGACAGCATTGCCTCTCTGCTTTTCACCCCAGGACAGGTAATTTTCCTCCTGCGTTTGGTTTAGCAATGACTCCTTAACAATAGAAGGTGGATCACAGTGACTTAACCTGCCGAGGAGGGCTGCAATTTGATTCCCAGCCTGAGATTTGCAGGTAAGATAAAGTGCAAAGGTGACTAAACACCACAACAAGCAAGGTCTAGCCCCGTGGCTTTGCCTGGAAGGAAAAACGGATTATTATTATTATAGCAGCAAATCTACCAAGATCTGTTCCTTTTCTCCTGTTCCAGCTCCAGTAAATGAAAATCCTTGCAGCTGTCTGAAGATGGTTTTATAGTGGCAAAATGACTTGTTATATTAGTCCACAACATGCATTCTGCCCTGTTCTACAATCATCCCTTATTCTCTTTCCCATCTTTGCATTCTCACTGCAAACTTGTGAGCTGAGAACAAAGCCATGAATATTAACTAACTGCACCACTATAAATGCACTTTTTTATATTGCATGTTGTGCTGAACTTCCAGAGTAATATTCTCATTAATATAAATGTTTGGTCCTAGACCATATCTACACTATACTTTTCATCTTCAAAGCACTTTAAAGATATTAATGAATTAATCCACTCAAACTCCTCTGGGGGAAGCAAACTAACATCATCACGTTGTTCTTACGTTCTTACAAATAGAGAAACTGAGGCAGGGAAGTAACTTATTCAGTGCCTCAGAGGGAAGGAGTGTGAGAAAGTTGTCAGGACTTGCTGCCTCCGTCTCCTAAACCCAAGCTACTACTGTAGCTCATCTGCACCTCATCACTTGTCACTGTGGCGAGTGTGCCTTTCTTCTTCGCTCACGTAATTTTACAGCAATTCTTCAGCACAGTCTTTAATAAATTGCAAACACCAGATAAGCAGGTCTCTATTCACAATAGGAGAGAAAAAAAAAAGGAAAAAAAAAAAAAGGAAAGGCCAAAATAGCTTTATAAGGACAGTGACAAATCATTTGGGCCAACTCAGCCTCATGGGCTGCTTATTTCAGCTTGGAGGGAGACTTGCAAGTATTGGCCTTTACGTGAGCAGCGTGTGCTCTTAGTAAGCAAGTGGATGAAAACTCCCCTTCTCTAGGGGAGCAAAGCAGGATGAAATGAAACCTTAATTCTGAAAGTATTTATTCACAGGAATGGTTACTACACACGTGGGCTGTCTCCGGAACTCAATAGGACTACTAAAGCGTATAAACAGAAATCCTACACGTTACAGTTTGAGTAACAGAGGGAAAAGCTCCCATGGTTTTTGGTTGCTCACTAAATGCATGCCTCTGTGAAGCCCAGAGTTCTTGAAAGTCTCCTCTGAAAGGCCTGTCCCTCTTTCACTACAGAATCCACATCATGCTTTTCAAGTTTCTTTTATCCTTTGTCTTATAACGGAAACTAGCAAAACGGTATGGGATGGTTTCTGCCCTACATTTCATCATCCTGAAGCCAGTACATATTGCATCTCAAGGGATGAAAAACTAACTTGGGCCTTAAATGCTAATCTTCTAAGAGTCAGAGGCTAAATAAATAATGATTTTCATAGAGAAACACCCATACAGAACCTGGAAAGATAAGTCTAAACAGACTCTACAGAGCACCAAAACACAATTATTTCTTAGACAATTGTTGCAGGCTGGAGCAATAGACACCAAAGTCCGAGCACAACTTGACACCAAATTTTGTAGCAGGACATTCTTATGTTTTCTTTGAGTGCTCTCTTCAGGCAAGAATAGCTTTTCATCCATTTTCTTTCCTTCCTGCAGCTTTGTCTAAGAGAACCTTAGCAACCTAAAATGACGATTTAGTCCCACCATTTGAAGAGTTGTGGAATGACAGTAACATATTATGACTGATTTATCTTTGCCAAGTAAATTGCCCAGACCCAACACAAGCACAGTGGAGTCCACCAATGGAAACTGCAGAGTCAGGGACACCACATTACCTGGAAGCACCATTGCTCTGTCCACAGTGGTCACAATAACAACATCTAATAATTCAGCTGATTTCTCAAAATCCAAACAGTAATTTACAACAATGAGGCAATTTGTATAGCTTCAGGTGAAAAGGTCTCCAAGGATGTTCAGAAACGCTGTGTATTTCTTTATCTTTTTTCCCTTGGCTTCATTGCATCATGTTTTACAGCTGCTCATCAGGTATTGGCTAACCAGGATTATCATGACAAGGTTATGATATTGCTAGCATTTTAACCCGTTGCTTCACTATATCTTTCTTAAATATTTTCAGCTCTCAACAAACTGATCCAGCTGCTTTCAGATGATGTTATCTCGGACTTTTTGCTCATTTCGATAACTCTGTGAGATAAGTGCGACTCCTCCCCTGCGTCCGTCCCTTCTTTCACCTCTGTGTTGAGCAGCTTGTTCCACAGTTCCTTCCAGCCACTGCCCACACACTGGCCCGTATCTGGCTTGGCTTATTCTCTCTATCTGGCCAAGGATCTCACAATCTTACTCAGTTACACAATTTCTTGCTACAAACTCTTTTTACATAAGGTTGTTAATCATATACTCAGTCTTTTTTTATAGTTCCGTACACTATTTGAAACACTGCTCTAAGAGACTTGTGGGGTTACTATCAGAAGTTTTAGTGACATGTTTTCTTGTGGTGGATGGTTTCTTTGCTCAAATGCCTTCACTCCTTTTCTACGGCTGGGCAGATAACCAGATTTGCAGCTAGACTCACAGGGACAGGAGCACACAGGTCTCCAGAGCGGTTCTAACAGCAGCATCTGCAAGACCATCAGTGACCACTGCAGCCGAGGTTTGAGACAGGCTGGCGGGGCTGTTTCTCAGGGACATTCCCACTCACAAGGGAAGTGCCAGGCTGAGGCAGGAAACAGGTACTTCCCAGTAAAGACTTTTCAGCAGCTCTTTATAGAAATTACAAAGTTGCCCAGTTCAGAGGAGGCATTTCCGTCATTTAAGTTCACAGGGCTCAATTTCAAAATTTCCTCAGTGCTTACGTTTCTAATAGTCATTACGTTTATGTTAGTAGGCCATCTCAATATAGACCAATATAGCACTACAGCAGGCAGAGATAGCTGTCAAAATAAAAACATATGAAGATTTAAAAGCTGCAGAATGCAACTGGTTTGACATCCCTGTACCCAAAATTCACATTTCTCACGAAATAAAACAACCCTTATTACCAAAATCCCTTTTCAATGTGATTAATTCTTCCCTCTGTTAATCAAAGTGGTGTGACATAAAAGCCACTAACTGCCCTTTTTAAAGAATATGTCAAAAAGTATCTCACTGCCATCACTTTTGATATAATTTCCAGAGAGAACAGCTTGGTCACCAGCACATTTACGTAAGTGACGGCTTTGCCACTGCCTATGGGTGGCACGGGCAAGTGTATCAGGTGCAGCACATCTGGAAAAACATCCCACGCCACATGTTTGTATCTAGATCTCCAAGTGGCTGCTGAGAAGCTGGGAATAAATACTCTCAGGGAGAATTTGAGAACTGGTAAGAGCTTAAATAGATCAAAGAGGTAAATACCAATTCACTGTGGGTATTTACTGTAGAACAGGCACTACTGGGGGTCAGGACATCGCAGCCCAGAAACTGCATCCTAAATACAGTATTGCAGACAACCACAGTTTTGTCTTACTTCTATTCTGCTATGGAGTTACTTCCCTGACTGCTTCCAACAGGTTGATGAATTTGAGGTTTTGATTTGACAGAGCTTCCACTCCTCTGCCCCTGTATCAGTCCACAAAAGTATATCATCAGTAACAGACCCTGTATGTTAATATATCTTATTGGCAGCACTAATAACCTTCATTTTAGCTTTGATCTTAAATGCCATCCTCAACCATCTCCGTTTACTTGCTGATGCCCGGAATGTGATAAGGTAGGTGTTTTCCGCATCCACTTGCCAGTACCCTCAATACTCAGTGCCAAAGATGGCTGCTTTTCATTTTTGCCACTGGTTCCTCAATCACACAACACTTTGTAATGAGCTCCAAGGTGCTCAGCTTTGCAAAATCACAGCTTGGCTGGTGTTTCCATGATGACCATATGCCGATTCCCTATGTAGACTTTGTAACTGGCAATGTCACCTTCCCCCCCCCCCCGCCTCAATTTCTCTATAGCTCACATTTTTTCCACCTCATAGAGCAATTACTGTGTGGGGCAAGCGCTATAGCAGCTGAATCCTTTAATCTTTTTCCAGGTGCAGAGTGCCTGGAAGAAATCTCAGACCTTCAAAAACATTTTGATAATCTTTCAGCAGTTTTGCTGTAGGGATACCACAATATATGTCTGCTCAGACTGGATTTCTAGAGTTCCTCGTGTCTCTCGTGTATATGAATCACTTGCCTGTCCCAATTTGGGCATCACAGGGGTTATGAATTTAATAGTATTGGTGACTAGCAGTGACTTTGGCATTGTCCATACTAACTGCACCTTCACCTTGTAAAGATCCTCTTGGTGCCTTTCCTGTGTTTTACATTGGCATAGCGGAATGTGGATGATCCATTATGAAGATTTTAATATTTGCAGTGCCTGATTACATTTTGACATTCTTCCCTTTAATAGTGCAATGCCTTCACTGATAACACACCCTCTACATGGCATACAGTTTCCTGCCTATATGCAGCTGCCCTGTGCTGGTGTTAGGTTGAGGTTTGCAACCGTTTCACCTTATTATCCTAGAGTCGGAGCACTGTCTTGTACAGGCATTATTGTGTTTGGTTTTTTTTTAGTCTACATACACTTACAAACTTTTCAGTAACGATATCGTCTGCCCCAATCAATGCAGGTAGCACTGTACTTGGAGCATTTTTCAATAGAGCAGGATTTTCTTCTCCCCAGAACTTTCTTCTCATTTGTTAGTCTTTTCCTGCTTTCTTCTATGCATTTGTTCCTGCACAAAACTTGGTTTATTTTTATGCTTTTCCTTCTGCTTACACTGTGTTTGAGGTGAGCTAGCTCACTTATCTTGGAATATAGCTGTCATATTTGACAAGCTTATTTCTAGCTTTCTGAGCAGCCCTGTTCAAAATGACATCATTTCTGTCCTCATTGCTAAGGTATAGTTTGACTTCTGAGATCTGACATTGACAGAAGTCATCCATTTTGTACCACTGGTATTAACTAAGCACTTCTCAGCAACAGCTGATGAAAACTTTTTGCCTGTGATACTTTCTGCTTTTTCTGCAGTTTGAAAATGTTTCCAGAGCGTTGCTAGAAGCTTACATGGGTTCCTTCAAGCTGCCACTCCTGCTGCTTCTGGAGCCGATGGCAGCTATTGCTCACCAGGAGTTCAACAGGATCTGCCCCTTTGTGTCTTTTTTGGTGTCCTTAGAGCCTTTTTGTTTTGTATTCCTGGCATTTGGGTTCTTTGCTTGTACATATTATAAATAATCTTAGGTTTATGATTTCATGTATTCACAGAAGGCCACTTATTTCTGACACCAAGTTCAACATTTAAGTGTCAAGAGATAGGCAAAAAGCCAAAGCCATCCAGCATTTATTACCTCTTCTGCATGAACTCTCTTTTGTCACCAGACCTTTCCTGAAAGTAGTATTCTCTCAATTTCTAGACATTACCCTACATTCAGTGGTCCAAGTGGTCACACAGACAACAGGAAGCTACCCTAGCAGGTCTCCAGACACCAAACTACCTATCCTAGCACATTTCACAGAATCAAAGAATGGTCAGGGTTGGAAGGGACCTCTGGAGATCATCTAGTCCAACCCCCCTGCCCGAGCAGGGTCACCTACAGCAGGTTGCACAGGACGGCATCCAGGAGGGTTTTGAATTTCAGAGGTGGTCTGTTGGAGAAATCACTTTAGTGCTAGGACTGCTAAATATTCATGACAGAATTTCAAAATTTCTGCTTTGACAAGTCACTTTTACTGTAACAACACATACAGGAGTAACAAAGATGAGGAAGAGCAAAAGATATAACCCCCAGTAGAGAAATTTTAAATAGGTCCTTTCGGTGGTAATACAGGATGTGTCTTCTCTGCTTTGGGTAATTTGACAGTTGTATATGTAAAGGCTGTAGTCTTGCTGTGAAATGCTATTTTAGGTCCTGCGTGCATAGGACCATGTGTGAGGGGCAGCTGTGCATATATATCCTGAGCCTGGTCTGGAAAGACCAATAGCATCATTAAGGAGTCATCCTCACAACCGCAGTATATATTTCTATATTCCTGTTTCAATTAATCTAACGGCAGATCTGTTTATCTGCCTTGAGTAGACAAGGAACTGAAACCATTCGAGTAGAAAATGACCATAAACCACAAGGCAACATATTGTAAGAGCTATTGATAGCAACCCCAAAACTTCTAGAGTCTATTACAAGAGTTGCATACACACCAGGCCACGCATAGGTTCAGTGTTACTTCTACCTGTGCTAGCAGAAGTAACAGACAAAAAGGAAGAGACATGCAAAGTTCAAAGTCTACGCTATCTGATAAGGCCTGTCAGAACGAAAACCAGGAGGTACTGCCAGAATTAAATTATTTCCTCAGGACAAATCACGCATTTGGAATCAAACAACACGGGCTGAGCAGATAAAGCCCATTTGTATAACATAATAATGGATAGGCATATATTTCACCAAAATAGTAAATATATACACTCTATACAAACACAGGGCAAAACCACAGACACAGCAGACAACACAACATCCTTTCTGCCGAGACTTGAACAGCAAGACACAAAGAAAAAAAAGCTAAAAAGCAACTGACTGATAGATATGCATACACTCTCTGAAAACTCTACACCTCTGAAAAAAAGGAGTCAAAGCTGTCTCCCCTCTTGCAAAAAGGGATTACACTTGCTCCAACATGAAACCACCTTCAAAGACTACCCAAGAATTTCTAAAATACCGAGGCATGAAAAAAACCCACCAACATATAGCCCTCCCCAAACTAGAAAAAGAAATTTTTTTCAGGTAAAAGAGTGTTAGTCAAAACAAACAAACAATTCAAGCAGAGACAGAGCGTGTCACATATGTGATGAGACAAATTTGCAGGGACTACTGTATTTAATATGCAAACAGGCTTCACTAATTACGCTGAATTTTCCTATCTTGATGGAGACAAAAGGGGTGCTGTAACAGCCATCCCTATAGGAGGGCTTTATGAACAAACAGGGCTGCATGTAGGAACTTGGAGCGCTTTCCTTTCAGAAAATGCCTGATAAGGATGGGAGCCTTCCCGGGTGAACTGTCTCCATTCAGAAGCATGGAGCAGTTACCAAGACAGTACTACCACCCCTACAGCCCAATCAAATGGCTTTGGAGGGCGGTCTCCATCATTAACCAAACCAGGCCGGAGGCCTCGCTGCCAGATCAGTACCAACACCGCGCACTGCTTCAGGACAACCACATACACTTCAGACTCTACTCCTGTTTTACCGGTACAGAAAGGTTTTATTTCCAGTAAGCAGTGGTGTGGAACAGGCAGATTCCACCCTGCTTTTCCCCCTTCAACTCTCTGCAAGCAGCTGAGCTTAATAGTCCACACTTCCCTCTACTCTGCAGCAAGGGTTCAAGGAATTATTTTATACTCATCTCACTAAAACATAGCCTTTCCAGTGATAGGTGAACAAAGATCATTTTTAAAAACATATACCCATTGCTTTCCCCAGCATATTGGAGAAAAGAGTACAGCGGGGGAAAGGAGAAGTATTTACAGATATTTGTTCAAGAAAACCCTGAAGATTCACGGTGTTCAAGGTTCCTTTTCATGAGCTTACTGCAAACATTCATAGCAATTTAGTTCCATCTTCAAGAAGGTTCACAAACATGGATAAGACTGCAGGTTCTTGTGCAAACATATATCCATTAATGAAGATATGCTAAAAGACTGGCACAACTATTTGCATTGAGAGCATTTGCAGAGCTAATGTAAAAGCTTCTTGTGGTTTGGGAATTCCCAAGGTAGGTATCAAAAAATATAATTAAAATACATAAAATAAAATATAAAAAAAAAAAATACAGCACACTGAGCAACCAATGGAGCTAAAGCAAATAACAAATATTCAAATCATGTACAAGTACTCTCCAGACTCAGCTATGCTCCCTCTAACCATTCACTGAGCAAGATGAAAAGTTGGTTAAAAAAAAAATATATATTTTTTTTAAAAATCAAAGAATGTTTGCATAGTATTTGTAAACAGAAAGGATATATCTGCCAAATGCATTTTTGCTGCAGTTAGTTCACTGTTCTTCGCCAGATTCTTCATATTTCTGCCTACAAGAGCCCCTGCTTGTTCTGTTTTGCTCAGCTCCACGCTCGGTTCAGGTTTGTTGCAGGTGAACGGAGGCGAGGCTGGGCTGACTGTGTGGGGTCAGCCAGTGCAGGATGGCACCACCGACACGGCCTTCGGCACTTCACTCCCACGTTTGTGTATTCTGCTTTTATTGACTTTTCACAAAATGTCACCGTAACACTCTGCAACCAACAGCGAAAAGGATGAAGGACGGACAGTAGGGATCATTGCTGCCTACCCAGACCTTGGCAGACATCCTGGGAGCCCAGGCACCCTTCGCTCTCCGTGCTGGGGAGAAGGGGCTGTCCCACACGCCACCGGCAGAGCAGCCGCCGCATCCGTCGTGGTGGGCTGGTTCCCCTTCTACACTGCAGTTCCTCGCTCGGTCTCCTCCTCCCGCAGACCCAGGGGATGGGGTTGATTTAATTCAGGGCGTTTCTGTGGGGTTCCCACACTGCCACTGCCACGCAGACTGGCGACCTGCACAGGGAGCAGCAAAGCCTGGCACGGGAGTGGGAGGAGGAGAGGAGGGCTGGGAAGTGTTTTCACCCAGGTCTACCGCTGAAGCCAACGTGTTGTGCAACCTCATCCTGCAAGGTTAAGGCAGCTCATGGTTCCTGGAGAAACCATCTTCTGTTGCCAAGACATGCTTATAGTAGGGACAGGGAATTTCTATTTCCTGGGGACAAACAAAGCTTGGTAAAACTGTTGCTTGCTTACGACCTGCTGTCCATTGTAGTTCCTTTAACAGAAGCACCCATTTCTGTCAACCATTCAAAAGTAACATCAGGGCCAAAACAATCATAGTACAACTTGAAATGAGGGGTCTTTTTCTTTAAAATTAAAAAAAAAAAAAAAGAAAGAAAAGAAAAAAAAAAAAGAAAAGAACCAACTAACAACTCTGGTTTTTATTTGCCTTTAGATTAAACTAAGAGCTGGCCACATTTGTTTAACCTCAGGCTTTGGTGGCCTGACATGCCTGAACAGACCTTAACACTGCCAGGGCTGCAGATGCTGAGGTAACAGGAGAAGAAGAGCAGAAAGCTGTAGCCTGTTGCTAAGATCAGGCAGCTTCCAAGTTCTAACCACGACCACAACAGACATCCCATTTGAAGGAGAAGCACATATGAAGGAGAAAGTGGCCGAGTTGATGCCAGATTCTTTGCCAGCACTTCTAAATGCAAGGGAAAAGGAGGGTGGGGGAGGGAAAGGGGCTACAGGGAAAGATCTGAGGAAATTTCATGTTGTTCTTTAGCTAGCAAAGAAACACAAACATATACACCTACAGTGACTTCTGCTGTTAATCGCACATGCAGATAAAACAGGTTACAAATATGAAGAATTTAAAACAATAGTCTATAAATATAATTTGCTCAAAATCCTTAGAGACAGTTATGTCCTCTTCCCTAAGAGTCTAATAGCGAAAAATATTTCACTAAACGCAGAGCCATAAAAATAAGAATCCGGGGTCCAGATGGAGCTGTGTGCGCCGCAGGAGTTACCATCACCAGCCCCTGCCCTGGGAGCTAGACAGGTACATAGAGAAAATGTCTGTTCTTCAAAACTTCTGGCTTGTGCCTACACCGTCGACAAGGTCAGTCTGGAGGCAGTCAAACCTGACAACAAGGTTAATGACACTGAGAGCTGGTGTTGAAATAGCACCAGCAGGAACTGCTTTAGCAGAAAAGGCAGGTGGGAGAGAAAAGGAGTTCCGCTGAAGGAGCCCCTCGCCCCGCAGAAATGAAGAAACACACCCTTTGTGCTCGGGTGAGCTGAACTCAAATATTCTTCTCCTACTCAACTAAAACTGTGTAAATATTTAACCCAGATGGGACACCGTTTTTCTGGGTGGGGTTTTTTTGCCTTTTTTTTTGTTGTTGTTTTGGGGTTTTTTTTTTGTTTTTAAACTCCCCAGCTGTGTGTGTACATGCACCCACCCCCGGGTTATACAGATGACAGGTAAGACTCCCCGAGTTACCTGCCAAAAAAAAAAAAAAAAAAGATATCAGTGCTCTTTACTGTTACCCGAGCTTGGGATTTCTCATAGCTAAACAGATATCCGGCTTTCTTCCTTCCCTTCATCTTTTAACTGTACTGGATTTTACCAGGTACAAAAACATTTACATTTTGGGGGGTTGGGAAGGAAAACTCATTAGACGAATTCAAGTAGCAACATCTGTCCCCGCAAGCGCAGCCCATTCAGTTGGAACGCGTAGAGACGGGACGGGACCTCGGCTGTACCGGAGCGGGGAGTTTGCCGGATGAGTTGTACACGAGCTACAAACGACTCCAGTGTGCCGGGTCGGGTCCCCCGGGGGCCCGCAGCTGCGGCCGCTGCCCCCGGCTGACGCATGCCCGCCGCCCTGCCAGCGGCTCCCCCCACGCGCAGCGCAGCGGCCATCGCCAGAACCCGTGGATGGGATGCGCGCGGAGGATGATTCACTCCGAAAGCCAAAGGCATGGCACAATTAAACAAGCAAGCCCATTTAACTCGTCATTAAAATGCACGCTTGTGAAAGAGGGCTCGGGCAGAATGAGCACTAACCTGAACGCTCAGGCGGCGATGCTGCGCTGGCCTGATTACTTCTGCATGCCGCCTCCTTGGCCTTAAATTTTGGCTCTCTGGAAGGTGCCCATGCTGCACCTATCACTAAGGCTATTAGTGAGCTCGCTAAGCCAGGCACGTCCCATCTGCATCACAAAACCAAACCAGATCTGAAAAGGGTTAAGGAGACAGCTAAATTTTTCTATCTCTATTAAAATACCAGCAACATCTATACAGCTTTAGGCCACAGCTACAATGGGAAAATAGCTTTATTTTTACTAGTCTGTGTTTTGTAAGTAGCAAAATTTTGAATATATATTATACCTTTTATCAAAAGGGACTGATCATATTCAATAAGTTTTTTAAAATGCGTATGTATACACTGTTTTAAATATTATTTTAGATAGACTGAACTTTTAAAACCAGCATTAATGAAGCGTGCCAGCTGACATATTTAAAAAAAAAAATATCTGTTTTCATGGTCTAAACACAACCTGTAGAAGAACATGTCTTTAATATGCTTTCTGATAGTGGTTAAGCCCTGGCTGAGATTAAATCTACATTAGACAAAAGATTGTTCCAGGAACTCAGGGAACTTCTGCTCTACCACCAAAGCCGTTCATTACTGCAGAGTAGGTGGGTCGCTGCATTTGGGTTTTGCTTTCTCTTGTAACAATGCTATAGTTACAAAGGTGGCTCAGCAGGTTCTAATATCACAGCTCATTCCTACTACCCACCCACTTTTTTAGCAAGCTTTTCATATGCTAAGTGACAGAAAATCAGATACACTGGTAGGATGACTGTATCCCCACATCTTCCTATACAACAGGCATCGTCATAAAACACTGTCCTTGTGAGGGGCAGGAATGCTGGGCTCAGCAGACTGTGCTACCAGGCTTTCTTTTCTGCTTTTATTTCTAAAACACATGCTTTGTTTCCCTTCCAGACAGAGATCTCCATGCACGATGGGCCTATGTGCATTTCTCATGCTTATTTCTCATGCTAATTTGCGGACAGGTCAGCAGCAGCTGCTCATACAGACACAGGTCATTTCCCCGCCTGTGGCCCGCAGTCTCCATGCTCTTCCTCATTACAGCAATAAAGGCATGTGTTTATGTCTCCAGGTAGCTGCTAAACCTGTGTCTCTTAGTGAGGGCTCTGATTCAGCGGGGGGAAAGGTCTTACCCTGCAACTTCTGCAGTAGTTCCCCAGGTTTCCCTCCCACACCTACACCAGAGGTTTTTCACCTTTCCTGCCAGGACAGCTCTGTGGCTCATGAAACAACAGCTGATCTGCCACAGTTCACAGCCCAACGTATGACAGCAAACCATTACTGGCAAAGGTGCAGCGTCACAGTCCTCGCCCCAAGCTAAGCTGTCCCCATTTCTCCATCTAACCTCTCTCCGGTATGTGCCGCTTCTTCCAGGAGAGTGGTTACAAAGGCTTACTACAGCTAAAGCCTCCTGACTTGGAAGATACAAACATCACAGCTGCAAAACATCACGTCTATGTTACTAAGAAGCCAAGATATGAATCTCTCTTGAATCATGTCACCTGGACCACTTAGACCTCTCTGTGGGCAGAACGCTGTATGTGCCGTGGAAGCAATACAACAGCATATGAATTCTCAGTCTTTACTGACCCCAGGCAGTTGGCCAGAATTGTTTCTATTAAGTGGAAAAATTGATGACAGTCTGCTCTCTTGTTGATGCAATAATGTTTATGTAAAAAAAAATAAAAATTCAAAGTCCTCCTTTTTTTGAACAAAGACTCAAGAGATTGTTACTTTGCCAAACTTCAAGCCTCATGCAGCAAGTACTTAATGCAGAAAACGTTTGTTTCTTTTTTTTTTTCCCCTTCTTCCTTTAGGGCCATTTAAACAGGCTTCAATAGCTATATCTGGCTGGCATTTACTGTTTCTCTCTGCCTCAGTTTCCCTGAGCAAAACCCCACACAGTGCTACCCCTGCCCCACACCCAAGCCCTCCCCTTGGTGGTTCTTACGTATATTTTAAAGAAGAGGTGGCTGTTACTCCTGTGGCTAGAAGCCAGCCTACAAAAACATGCTGCTTTTCATCCTCCTTTCCTATTCTGTCCTCCAAGGTCGGTCTCCCTACCTGCTTTGTCCTGGCTGTAAAGCAGCGCAGTGTTTTCTAGCAGTGCTGTGGGATGTTCACCCCTGCGTAGCCAGAAATCACAAAACGAGCCCCACAGGATCGTGAAGTTAAAAAGTGCAAATGCTAGTAACACGGGTGGATCGACCCTGCTAGCTCCTTTCAAGCTTTGAAGAGCCCAGACACCAAGCAGGAAAGCGAGTTTGCCATCCCATGCCATGGGAAGGGGCTGCAGCCAGGGGGGACCATCCTCCTCTCTTGGCTTTCAAAAGGCAAACTGAGATCAAGAAAGTCACAGGGAAAGAGAAGCTCAGGTTTTTCCTGCTGAAACCCAGTGACAGACTTTGCTGGCCGCAGCGCAGGGCTGAGCTCTCACCGAAATACCCTGATAGTCTGGTTACGTACATCCAGTGATGGGTGCCCTGGAGATCCTGCCACCCAAACACCCGGTTCAGCATCAGGTACTACGGTAGGTACCGTTGTACAAGATTTTTCTCTACTTTCTTTGTAGACTTTTCCCTTCAGGTCACTCTTGCTCAACTACCCTCTGCTTATAATTGACTTGCGTAACCTAACTATTTTTTCCCTTTGTGGGGAAAGCCAGCATTCCTATTAAAAAAAAAAAAAAAGAAATCAAACACCACTAATTAACAAATCAATTCCGAAGAAGAACAAAAGCTAAACAGAAATTGAAATTCCCAGCTAATCGCAATTTCAAAACAGGCTAAATAATATCAAAGACAGAACTGAAGTAATTTCAAGCCTTCAAAAGGTAGACTGTAATGTTATGGAAATGGTTTTCAATCACTCCTTCTAAATAAGGTTTATTTGAAATTAACACCTTTTTGCAAAGGGCTGGATGAATCAGCATTTTCCGCTGGAAAAACCTTCCACCCAAAGATTTCCAGCTTGTTCTACAGCTTTCCCTGAGCTCGACTTTCTTGCCTTTCCTGTACCGTGTTTATTTTAACATCGTAACATCATATTTTGTCTCGTTCTCGCAGTTCTCCTTTCTGTTTCTTCCCAGGTTGACAGGGCCAATATTTAAATAAGGCTGAGCCAATATAAAAGCGAAGGGCTACTACAAGCAGTAGACAGCGAGGCACAGGGCTCAACATATTCCCCAGTTATGTGGGTGTAAATCCCATAAGAAGAGAGGAATGGCTACAACTGTCCTACTTAAATCATTCGCCTTCTGCTGCTGACTGAACACGCAGTTTGATTATTTTATTAAAAACTCCTTCCTCTGAATTAATTTTATATATTGGTCACAGGAACTGAATAGTACTTTTTATTTATATTATAATGAGAACCAGCTAGAATATTGTTTGATACCGTATAGCTGTTGTAGAAATTAAAACGTAGGTAGACTGAAGCACTCCGGTATGCTAAAGGAAGGAGGAGAAGGAGAAAAGTAAAGCAGGAAGGGATGAAAGAGCAGCGATGGCAATCTAGAAAAAGAAGCAGGTCTGGTGTACGACAGGCCGGTACATTCTTCACATAATTATGGATGTTCTTATTCATCTGCTTGCATACAAATGAGCTGCTCTTTCTTTCTAGGATCTTGCTAAGACCTTGAGGTGTGTTGATTCCTTGTGGCAATAAGATCCCCAGCTTCGTTACTTGGTGTGACTTGGAATCAACGGTAGTCAGCCCTGAGCAAGCTAAGGTCAAATTCAACCCTGCCAAGTGCTATTAAATCAGAAGTATCAGGCACAAGCAAGGGAGAATGATGACCCTGGAGACCTCCTTCTTCAAACCTACTGCCTCTCAGGTGGGAAAGGGAATTCCTGCAGCAGGCAGAATATAGTAATTGCCCCTATAACAATTACACTTCAAGATTCTGGGCACGATATGTAAAATAAGAAAGGGGCAACGTGATCTCTGTCTTACAGAAATTCTGATCTAGATCCGTGATTTCACAAGGTGCTTTACAATGGCAGCCCCCCGTGCTTTACAGAGTGTCACTAAAACCAGCAGTTCCTTCACAATCCAGCTAAGGCTCACACAGGGCAGAACAGACTAGAGCACGGTGGCCTTCAGCCAGAGGGTGAGTTTCTAGCAAAATCCTGCAGCTGTCCATGTTGTGCTCAGTACACTGCAATACCCATATTAATAACCCAGATACATACATACATATAAAATAACTGCAGGTAACATTTGGAAGTGACAGAAACATGATAACCTGTAACAAAGACTGATCGGTCTTCTGGCCTCTTCTCTAACAGCTTCCATAGTAAATTAATCTAAATAGCATGATGCTAAAGAAGTCTTACATTTAGGAACATTGTAAAAAAAATGGGGCTCCCTTGTGTTCCCAGATCTAAAGAGACCATTATTGGCCAAGTGCAAGCCTGGAGATCTGGAAAGGCTTGACATTGATGGATGCAAGAGGATCAACATAGCACTTCAAAATGAAAGTTAAATACATTTTACAGTTTCCAGCTACCAACAGGGAATGTGAGTAGTCATAGAGATCATTATAGATCTGTAATTTGGGAGAAAGAGAGTGCCTGGAAGCTGAAACCAAAGAGGGCAATAAGTTCTGAGCTGGAAAAAAGTATCAGCAGAGTAGCTCAGCTTAGGGTGGGATAGCACTCCAGCACCTGAGCTTCTTTACCAAGGCAGGTATCTTTACAACTGTTGAAGACATAATCCTCCTCCTATAGAAACAGCCAAGTCCCTTTGGCCTGCGGAACACAGCAGGATGTGGTTACGGCCCGTGATATCCCCATTTATGATACATGTGATAAATGTTCCAAGCAGAAATTCATCATGACAGCAGGGCTAGCAATCCCAGTGGTCTTCTCCTTGACCGAGCCTGTTTAACAATTACCAGTTTTCACTATTTAAATTTGATGTTTCAGTCAAAAACAACACCACCACAACAAAAAACCCCAAACAACCACCAGCATTTTAAAAAAGCAAGAAAGGGAAAAACCCCAGCTGATGAGTATTAAACATGGTCAGAATAGCTTTCCAAAAGTCTGTTTTGATAAAACCGCAATTTCTTCTTAAAATTCAATTAATGCTAGGGAAAGCCCCACAGGAAAAAAGTATTTAAAAATTAATTGAGGAAACTTAAGAAATGTCATTTAAAATCCATTATATGGACCTTTCACATTTCTTATTCCTATTGCCTACAATATGAGCACAGAATAGCCAAGTTACTGGGACGGGGGGTGGAGTGTGTGTTTGTTAGAAATCCTGTTATTACTTCAGTTCATCTATTGATTGAAACACCATTCCTATTTTAAGTCAAAATATCACGTGTGTCTGACACTGAAACACCCTGACGCTATTTTGAATATCTAACAGACAAATTCAGAAATTAAAACTTTGGGAAAACAATGGTGAGTGAGGAACTCTCAAAACTGGCAACTTTCATTTCAACTGCAGATCGGGAACAAATTTCAAAGCGGCATGATTCTTCACAAAACTGATATTATAGGTTTGACATGGTCTACATGACAGGTTTGGTTGTTGGGATTTTAGTTTTTTGGTTTGTTTGTTGGGGTTTTTTTTTAAATGTTTAGGAAAAGCTGCCTGTTGCAGAGAAAAATAATATAATTTCCTAATTGATTTGGCTCAAAGAAAGATTTGCTCCAGTAACAGCCAGTACATCCCCACTTGGGCTCAGGAAGATTGTTCAGATTCTGCCTCCTACAGAAAAGTCATCTTCATCTGTGCCCACCCTTTTAGGTCCTGTATCTGTGAATCAGCAAGAGAAGCAATGCCCGGCCAAAGGAATCCTTTCTTATCTCGCACTCTGTGACCTGATCAAAGACCTTTTGTTTAAATAATTTCAAGTGAACTGGCAGACTCAGAAAATTCAGACACATCTCTTGTGTATGCCCAGGAATGCAAAGCTGGTTACTGTCCGACCATAACCACAACCACGTAAACACAACTTTCCATTTGAGGGTATGCATGTGCTCAGCTCTCCCTTTTTACCTTACTGTGGACATTGGCAAGATGCTGGGGAGACGCAACTGCAGATGAAAGCACCAGCCTCCCTATTAAGAAGGGCCTTGCTGCAATGAAATATTGCTGATTACACGGAGGTGGGAAGTGCGCGAAGACTGCTCCCGAGAGGAGAGACAAGAAATCCAGACACACGTGAGCAAGGAGGGAATAAAGAGAGAGGTGGGTCATCCTCATAAGCATTTCTTTTCATGTTCTGCGCTCTAGACTTACTGAAGAACATGAAATAAGTACAGTTTCTTTAATCGATACTGTCCCAGAGGATGGTCCTTCCAGTATGTGGATTGCCACAGAGGTAGCAAGAACATTAAGACCCCTCTACTACATATATTGTCAATTACACACAAAAATGGAGCAGGTGACAAAAAACACAGGGTTTTTTGTAACCTCCTAGAATATTAAAACATAGACATTTTGTTAATTATGGCTATGTAAGGGGACTTTTTCTGTGTGTGTCTGCACACACGCCTTCCCTTAAATCTCCTACAGACATGTTTATAGAAGGAAGAATAAATATTTTTCCATAGCTTCATGGAAAATTACTATGAGAAACCTTGGAGGAACACAGCTGTGGGGTCCTTCATTACCTCAGCACGAGCAGAGCCTTCTATGCACTGAAATTTCATTGTGCTTTGCTGGGTATGGGCTGCCAGTTGTATGCTCAGTTCTTCTGAAACACCACACCAAAAGGATCAATATTTTTCAATCCAGTTAGTATTTTAGAGGGAGGCACTGAGGGGAGGACTACTTTCTGACCCAACAGACTGCATACTGTTTCCCAAACCTATACCCGATTTTATAACATGAGAAAAGGGGTGGAGGAGATGCCATCTCTCAGATAAGAGCCAAGCTAGTACCTAAATACACAAAGCCCTTCTACATCCTCTTTTAACTTCAGAAACCTAACATCATCCTAGAAATTCACCTCCCTGTGCTCCATGGTCTGAGTCCAGGCAGATATTTTTTGTCTTTCACCTTGTCCCAAACTGCAAAAATAACACCTTCCTTCTCAGAGGCAGTTGCATTTTTGCAACACGTTAAAAACCAGTTTGTTGCTTCTCACCAAATCCACTAAAGGTGGCAGGGATTCTCTGCAATGAAGGTCTCTTTATAGAAATAAAAAAAAAAATCATATAAACAAAGCTATGCAGTAGAAAAAAAAACCCACCCAGAAACTGGACCGTTTTCACTGCCTCTGATCCCTCAGATGAGGCTGACCAAGACTGGCATGAAGCTGATAGACAAGCTGTAGAAATAAGGAAACAGGAAAAAATAAAACAAAATCAGGATAAGAAAATATTTATTATTAAGGGCTTGCTGCCGACTGAACAGTTGCTAACACAGATAAAAACACCCTTCACACTAAAAAACACTCGAGCCACTGTTTCTTCATACTGTCTCTGTAGTGCACATGTCCAAACAGCTGACTGAATAATTAGGAGGACAGTGGGGTTTATATATTAAAAATTTTATAGTGTGAATATTTTCATTCTGTATAAATATTGGTTTAAACGGAAAACCGGAAGCTTGAATATACAAGACAGACTAGTGATTTTAGGAGGGAATAAGACCTTGCTATCATCTACCTGTAGCCTTCTTTAGCATCTTTGTATGTGTTTGCTGGTACATCAGCCCTCCCTCACTGAAATACTGCATCTCAACTCTGAATCATATTTCCAGTTCAGTAATCTTCCAGTTCTGAGCTGTCCTATTGACAGTGACCTGAATTTGAGATGGATGCTAACAGATAGTTTTAAATCTGTGAGAAAAAGTTCTCTAACTGGACAATCTGAAGCTCTCTTTCGTGGTGCTGATGACACGCCTGAGGGACAGAATGCCATCTAGATGGACCTGGACAAGCTCAAGAAGTGGGCCTGTGTGAACTGCATGAGGTTCAATAAGGCCAAGTGCAGGGTCCTGCACCTGGATCAGGGCAACCCCCAGTATCAACACAGGCTGGGGGACGAAGGGATTGAGAGCAGCCCTGCTGAGAAGGATCTGGGGGTACTGGTGGATGAAAAGCTGGACATGAGCCAACAATGTGCACTCACAGCCCAGAAGCTCAACTGTATCCTGGGCTGCATCAAAAGAAACACGGTCAGCAGGTTGAGGGAGGTGATTCTGCCCCTCTGCTCCGCTCTGGTGAGACCCCACCTGGAGTACTGAGTCCAGCTCTGGAGCCCTCAGCACAGGAAAGACATGGACCTATTGGAGCAGGTCCAGAAGAGGGCCACAAAAATGATTAGAAAGCTGGAGCACTTCTGCTATGAGGACAGGTTGAGACAGTGGGGTTGTTCAGCCTGGAGAAGAGAAGGCTCCAGAGAGACCTTATAGCAGCCTTTCAGTACTTAAAAGGGGCTTATGAGAAAGATGGGAACTGACTTTTTAGCAGGGCCTGTTGCAATAGGACAAGAGGTAATGGTTTTAAACTAAAAGAGGGTAGATTTAGGCTAGTTATAAGGAAGAAAGTTTTTTTACAATGAGGGTGGTGAAACACTGGCACAGGTTGCCCAGAGAGGTGGTACATGCCTCCATCCCTGGAAACATTCAAGGTCAGGTTGGACAGGGCTCTGAGCAACCTAATCCAGTTGAAGACGTCCCTGCGCATTGTAGGAGGGGGTGGACTAGATGACCTTTAAAAGTCCCCTCCAACCCCAATGATTCTATGATTCTTCTTCCTCCTGGGTGACTGCCTAAAATTCCTATGAACTCTACCTATGTTAAATATGTGCAAGGTCAGAGGAAGGAAGTTTGTGACACTCTGTATGAACTGATTTTTATTTTTCTTTGGGACTTTCAAGCTGCACAGTTTCTAAAGCCTCTTCTTGAAAAAGAAGTTTATAATTACTCTTTTCATTCCTTCCCTTTTTAGCTTCTTAAAAGGGATACATGAAAAAATAATAAATCAGAAACGTAAAACCACAAAAAAAAATCTGTATTGTTTTTTCAGTTCAATCATTAAAAGTTTTCTAAAGAAGTAAGCATTCTTTAGCAAAAACAAATGTTCTGGTTTTAAAAAAAGATCATTTCTGAAAAGAACAAAATTTCCACTGACCAAAATTAATTGCAAGGAAAGGAAGCAGGGCTGGCCAATTGCCTTCCCGCCCACCGCCCAAATTCTAAGATATTTGTGGAAAAAATATCTTGGCCCTAAAAGGCACAATACGTTAAGTCAACAAGGTTCTGCTGACTTTACTGGAGCTTGGACTAGATCCTACATGGGAAAAGGATAGTAATTAAGCACGCAGCTGGTCAGACATGTCTCTCCAAACATAGCCAAGTTCAGTGATTTGGTTTACCCATTCGAAAGCAACGCACTTGATACATCAGCCCAAGCGTAGCTGTATGGCAAGCTGCTGCCTTTCCAGCCGTCCCTTCCCACCCCATAACCTCTTGAGGTCCCTCCATCTCACACAGTTGCTCTGGACCTCCCCTGGGGACACCCCTGCACCACCCTCCCCATTCCCTGACACCTCCCGTGTCACAGACACCCTGCACTCTCCCCTACTCCCAGCAGGAGCTGTGCAAACCTTCCTCCTCCTCTTCCTACCCCCATGGAGAGCAACTCTCTCGCTGTGCTTCGTGCTGCAAAGAGGCTGGAAAAGCCCCTGGCATCCCTCCGAGAGAAAGCTCGCTCTGACCTAGGGGAAGCGGCAGAGATGCTCGAGGCCGCGGCCGTGCTGCGCAGCTGCAGGGACCCAACCTGGCCTCTGGTTTTCCCCTCCTGGGCAGTTCTTCTGGCTCTGCCCCAGCCGCGACTGAAATTTTGGAGCCGGCCAGATGAGGCCATCGGACCTAACCACCAGGCATACACGTGCTGACACGTCACCAGCAAGGGAGGCCCTCAGCTGCACTGAGCCAGCAGATGTAGCTATGAGCGCCTGCCTCCGCCTCCTCCTCCTCGCCTGCACGCAGCAGCCTGCGACTGCGGCCCCGCCGCTGAATTTCCTCAGCTTTTGTTGCTCTAAGCCTGGGTCACAGTGCTCCACGCGAGCCTTCCCTCTTTCCCTTTCCTTCGTGTATAGATAGCAGGCAGCATTAAAACGATAAGATTGTCAGAGATAGGGAAAACATTTTTTTTTTCCTTCGAGCCTCCCATTTCAGGCCCGTAATTGAGAAAAGCAAATACATATTACATTACTGTGATTAGTATTGAGTGAAACAAGCTCCCGTCTTCTGTTTCATCTAAGTCTTTTCATGGAAGACTGAAGATAAGCTGTTTTCTGCCTGCAGAATAGGCTCGAACAGGTTTGGTTTTTTTTCCTATATGCAACTAGTCAGTCCACACCTTAACAGCAGTTCCAATTAATACATTAAAAGAAAAAAAAAATAATCAAACGCTGTCACTACTTATCTTTGCAGCAGAGCTGCGCTGAGTGCTGCTGAGCCTTTTTACTCACAGCGCTGTAAGGCAGAGAGACAGCGATCCTGCCCCTTCCCCTGGCAGAGCCCGGGTTAGAGGAGCTCTCCTGTCACAGGCGTCGGGTCGCCTCAAGCGCTTTGATGATCTGGAGCTATAGCTACAGTAACTAAGCAAGTGTGTAAGGCCTGGACTCTGCTAACAGGCTCATTGCTGTAATTTATTACCAGCACCATCCTATTATAGGCATCAATGGCAGAAGCTGTTGCTTGTTTGAGGCCCTGGTGATTTCTTTGTTAAATGACGGGGTTGCAAAAAAAAAAAAAAAAAAAACCAAAAAACAAAACCACGAGACAAACCGAATGCCACGCGTCTTCCCTTTTCTATAGGTGTTGACATACGTTCACACACCAAACGCTCACAAACCAGTGGTTTAAAGTCTTACCCATTTTCTGGTCCCCCCTTCTTTCCCCCTGTTTGTTACCGCCCTTGCAGCAGAGCTGGGAAACCAAGTACGCCTCCGTGCCTGCACTGCTTCCCAGTCTGGCAGCCCAGCTTAAACCCGTCTTCTACAGACATTCGAGGCCCGCTACGTAAACCGAGCATTAAACTTTGATATGTTTATGGGGACCTCTCTGACCATTTGGCTGCCTGTTTTATTGCCCTTTGCGTATGCAGAGGCAAGTCCAGCCCCCACATCTCCTTCAGCGAAACCACCAGGAACGGCTGTGAGCAGATCCCCTCATTCTCCTTGTAGCACAAAGGGAATTATTTCAACAAACGTCTTAAAATTCAAGGAATGGCTTTCCACCTCTCTGGCCTGTGGGATCTGAAGTGCCTCAAAATTACCTACATGAATTTATTTATTTACTGGCAAAAATAGCCATCTGAACTGGCAATCTTTGCCAACTTTATCTTTGAAAGTTTTGTTTTCCTAAACAAACAAAAAACATGCCCAATAAATTTAGTTGCATTATTCAATGAGAATAAGATTTTTGTCTGTCAGGATTTTTTTTTTTTAAAACATCTTTTTTTCTTCTTCTCTGTGGCTAAGAAAAAAGGAAAAAAATGGGAAACAGCAAAGAGACTATAAAAGGTACTCCATAAAAATAAGAGATAATTAACAACTTTTAATTTGTGTACAGAAGTAGATTTCTTCCTGGCATTGCAGATGTGCAGCTCAGTCTACGCTCTGTGGCATTCAGAGAAGGGGAAAATGCTGAGCGCGCCACAGACTTTGCTGTTTAATTAGGCTGTGGTTGCCACCGCAGCTGAGCTTGGTCTAACAGCTACTGTTGACTAAAGGGGCAATCCTCCCTTCTCACCACTCCTACCGCCTCTTTGCACGGGCTCCCCTGCTTACCAACCTCCCAGAGCCAGCTCAGCTCACTAAACCTAGAGGAAAAAAAAACCAACCAAAAACCCCCACACAAAAAACCCAACAAACTCAGCCCCCCCCCAACCTCATATTTTTTCTGCTCATCAAGTGAGCTGAACCAACAGACCGGACAGGTGTTACTCCCTGCGCAAGAAGGAGGCAGGACCACAACTGTGGGGCACAAGGGAAGAGGGGGGACATCCCTTTCAGTGGTGAGAAGCCGCTGGATTGACACAGCTGTATCACCGCTGAGAAACCCTCTGACACAATCTGCTGACGAAGGCTGCCTGAGCCACTGCTGCTTGCCCAGAAGCAGTTGAGTTGCAAGAACTCATCCTATTCCACTTCCAGCATTACCAGCCTGTGATCTCCAGTGGAAAAGCAGCTGGGACAGCAACTTCTTCCACCCCCCCATGACATTTCTGAGCGTGCTCTTTGCCCCAGCCATACCGAGGGATGCGTGTCAGGCTTGCTAAATCCATCGCGTCAACAGAGCGAACCCAGGCTGCAGACGTGCACTGTGATTTATCATTTCTGTGCAACTTATAGGTATTTAGAGAAAGTCTTCAGAGAAAAGGGGGAAAAAAAAAAAAAAAAAAGACCGCAGTTGGCTCCTTGCGATATTTTTACCACTGTTTGCCAGAGGAAGAGGTTATGGTTGTGTGGTGTACCCGTCGCCCGGGGCCAAGCGGCAGTGCAGGAGCAATGAGCAACACTCACACAACTCAAGGCGGGCTTGCCAAGGGAAGCCTGTACATGGGAGAACCAGGACAAACATCTGCAAGAAGCCCCAAGTCAGAAAACGCCACTGCCAGCACCTTCTTGAGGTAGACGTCCTCCTGCTTTCTCTGGGCAGGGGGGGAAAGTCAGACTTGGCACTGGGTGAAATAAAAAAGCTGCCAGCAACACACCCATCAGTGGGGGGAAAGAATGCCTAAAGTTTGATTTTTTTTTTTAATATTAAAAAAAAACCAACAGGAAAACAGGTACTTGTCCCCAAAATGGACCTCATAACCATTGTTAAGCAGCGTGCCTCTGGGACCATTGCACAAACAGCATTTGGCACCCAAGTTTGTAGCTGCTGCATGCAGGCAGCTCTGGCTGATGTTGGCACTCTCCATAACAAGCACGGGCAGAGGACAGGGGGGGCATTTTCCACGTGCCATTTCACTCCGCGTCAATGAAACACGCTCTGAAGATACCTGACTACACCCTTTCCTTCAAAAGTTGCCCTGGACTTCATCTTTTCTGCTAATGCATAGCCAATGACACCTTCTCCGATTCATAAAATAAAGGGGTGGTTGAAGCACCACACAGAAATAGGAAACGCCAGGTTGGAGACTTCAGTCTTCTGTCTCCTACCCCCAAGGATGTGCCCAGGCTGGAGCCTGTTTGAAGGGACAGAAGAGATTTCTATGCCTTTCCTTCCCAATTAAGCCATTGTGCCTTGCATAAGGCAACATTCACTGGGCCAAGGAAAGAGAGCGAGACCGAGCCATGCTGCCTGCCCTCATGGCTAAGGTACGCGGGGAGAAGGGTTTCTGTCCCCTTTCCAAGCAATCCTGCAGAAGCATCCTCTGGATCGGAAGTGGGACCCAAAAATCTTTCCCCTTAGAAAACAGATTAGATGAGAAATCGGGACAAATTCTGTGGGCATCAAGTGGTCTCATAAAGAGGGCATCGCCCCTTCTCCCTCCAGCTGTGTTTTAACAGCAGCGCACAGAATTGCAGCACACTGCAGGCAGGGCCACCCACCACAGGGGCCAGGGGTCTGCACGTGCACCAGGCACCCAGCTGTTTCACCCCACCGAGACCAAGGAACATCTGGGCAGAAACGCACCTGCAGAAGAGAGCTCCTGGTGCCTGGGGAGCCGAGGAGTTTAGGCATCAGGCAAGCAGAAGTTTTCATAATTACAATTTTAGCTCCCATCCAGAGTTTCTTTTGGCTCTGGCCCAATGCCCCTGGAGCTGCCTCACCAGCAATTTTTCCCCAGGTATCTTTTGCACATCCAGGAAAGAGATTGTGTTATCTCTCAACAAAATACAACATATTCCAATATCCTAGCAGCTGGCCCTGGGACATAATCTATGGGACTCTGGTTGCTTATGGCCTACTTCACAGTCAGCTTCCCAGAAACATTTGCATGCTAGGGTAAAGTTGAGTACAACAATTAATCTTCAGTTCCAAATAATCAGAAACATTTAGTCAGAGGCAAACTTAATGAAAGACAAAAGAGGCTCCAGGACAGTCAGCAAAACCAGCATGAATTTCTGAAATATCATGTATTTAATATTCTCCATGATGATTTAATTAAATATGTAAAACAAGAAAGAGCATATTCATTATCAGGAAAAAAACCCCAACCAACTCTCATTTAACTGTAGCAAATACTTCAGAGCTCAGAAGCACTTTCTGGATTATCATTATCTGGTTAGAAAATATTTTCCTAACTGTAGCTTATTTCCCATTTCGCTGAAGCCCTTTGCTTTCTAAATAACCTTTCTGGATTTCAGAAAGGAAAATGAGGAATGACTGACCAAGAATTAAAGGTCTGAAACTTTTTTGCTCATTGAAATCTGCCTCTCATTTTCCCAGGAAAAAGTGAACTCGGAGTTAAATTTCCAAAGATTGGTTCTTTCTGCCAGCAAAAAGAAGCTGTTTGCCAGGCTGTCTTTAGAACATCAGCAACACCACCATGATCAAACATTTGGGAAGGAAATTGGCCCATCTATAAAGGATTTGGCCAGGAACACAGAGAGCTTGGCTTTGCAAACAGCCACTCTCCTCCTCTTTACGATAGCAGCAAGGTGCGAAGCAGATACAGAGGAGTTCACAGCTCCGTGAAGTGTGATGGTTCTCACACCTACCAAATCTGATGTTAAGGCTACGTTCATCTGTTACCATCTATACAATCTATTGGCTGTATAGTAGTAACATGGAAGTCATAATAGCAAGGCAGAGGGGAAACTGCCCTTACATTTTCTGAAGATTTTTGGAATATAAGCCCTGTCATGCTGTTACAGAAAAATACCATACTGAATAACTTCACCACAGTGTGGTGAAAACTGCATTCTCTAGTGCAGTATATAAGCCAAATGTCTTCTATCAGAGTAGCAATTAGGAAACTTTTATACTGGTTTAACAGTAGCATTAAGCCTGGGGCTCCCACGATAGAAAAAAAAAAAAGTGACTTTTTGAAATACAGTTGTTGAAATTCTCCCCTAAAAGACACAAAGGGACAGATTTTCATCTGCCACTAAGTGTGTAGCTCCTGCACAGAGCTACACAAATTTATATCAAACGGGTATATCCCGGTGTCTCCAGATTAGCAAGGTACACCATTTTTCAAGAGGAATCAAATGATGTTACGATAAAAGTAAGAAAATTTTCTTACAGTGCAACCAACAACTTTCCTAACAATTAAAACATTGCAAGCTTTCCTCTTTCTTCCTTTTCAAACTAAAAATACCACTTGACGTTTTTGTCATGACAAACATCTTCAGATGTGTTTTACTGCACTGCCATTCTGCCTCTTTACTGCCTTTTTCTTTGAAGGCACGAGCCCTGTGCTTATTGAAGCCCACGATCGGATTGCTATTGACTGCAGCGGAATTTAGACCAGATCTTTCTCAGCCTAGATGACCCACTAGCCTTTTGGGAGTCCTCAGACCTTGTACCAAATTCACATAAGCTGGAAGAAATTGCAGATGTCCTAGGTAAGTATGAAGGTAGGTTACACAGAGACTACCTATGCACATGTGTGAATTTAAGCAACGGTGACACTCAAATCTAGCATGCATAAAAGCTTTAAAATAGGACTATAGTGATGATAACGTATGTCCAGCACACCATGAATTCTGTTGCCTAATTTCATCACAGTCTGGCCCCCTCTGTCTATTGGGCTTCCACAGAGCTCCTTCAGTGAAGCAGTCAGTCTGTGGCTGTTAAGCTGATGGATACAATAACAATCTACTATTTGGGGTCAGTGTGGAAAAAAAAAAAAAGTAGTATTGAAGCTAATTTATGAGATAGATAACCAAAACTAGAGAAGTCACCGCCCAAAACACAGGCCACGTGCAGGGCTGGAGCAGGAGCAGAGCTGGGCTGTGGTGTCTCAGGGGGTTCTGGAGGGTTTGAGAGTTACTGCTTGGAGCTGCGTGCGTGTAAGAGATAAGCAGCAAAAAATACCACACGAGCACAGAAAGAAGGCAGCAAGGACTCATCAGATACAGCCAGAGAGGCACATACTCAGGAATATGGAGATGGAAATGATGTTTCCACTAGAAAGCAGACAGGAACTGTGAGAAAAGTTACTTTCCCTGAACACAGTGGGGCTTACACAGCAGGAGAAACTCGACTTTATGTACATCCTCTATGAAAATAATCAGACATCGTTACAGATACTTGACTAAGTCATCAACAGACAAAACCCACAGAAGCCTCAATAGTAGCTAAAGAGAAAGCGTGACAATTTTTTTTTTCCCCTCTCTCTCAAAAAATAAAAGTTTTTTAACACAATCAGCTTTGCTACTCCAATAACTGTGAACGTTTATTGAGAAAGAGCAGAGTCCAGACTGGCAAGGACAGTTGGGTTAGATCTTGGTTGGCAGCCTGATGACTATCTTTATTCTCTAGACCCTTGAAAAGCACTTCCAAAAGTCCACATGGCTACATGTGTCCATCACCACCGCCACAGACCCACCTGGCACACACAAATCTGGGCACCAGTGCCTAATTCCTCTGTAGATCAAGTTAGAGGAAACCGTCTTTGTGGAAAGACACTTTTAATGAGATCCCCTCATATAAGCCAATGCCTACAACGGAAACAGGAGCCAAGGCACCACAAATAGGACCATCATCCAGAAAGAGATTTCATTAAGAGTCTTTGCCTAGGCACTGGAGTAATGATGACAAGCCAGAAAGAGTTGCCAGAATTAGGGCGAAGCAGTTCTTGCCAGAAGCTGAGGCTCCTGTGAGCAGTACTTCCTTTCAGCAACACCCAGAAAAACAATCTGCAAGTTCAGGGCAGCTTCATCATCATGAGAAGCCACGGGTAGGAGCCAGGCTTACCCAGAGCTGTACGTGGTCTCTGGAGTGCCCTTTGCCTGTACCCACATGAGCTGCCTTTCAACTCCTTCCCCTGCTCTTCCTCACGTCTTGTTGTTTCAGTTCCCAACTGAAAGCTTAGCTTTACTATTTGGGCTCTCCACCACAGACCATAACCACAGCCTGCCTTCATTCCAAGGCATGTTCTCCCCTTTGCTGTCAAAGGCGACACTACCTGAAACACAACAAGACAAATTACTTCCAAGAACAAAAAGCAATTGTCCTGCTGTACTGTAATACTGGTAATGAGCTCCAGTCAGCCTGTGCTAGCGTTAAAGTTGGTAGCAAAGCAAAGCTTAGATCAGCAGGCTCACTAAGCACGTTTATTAAGCATGTGTTTAAGCATTCAGCTAAAACAGGGACAGAGGTGCCATACTATCATCTTAGGAAGCTGCTTTTTCTTCTTCTTTTTGGCCTTTGGAAAAAGCATAGTCATAGCTAGATCTCATATGTTGCACAATAATTGAAATTTTCATAGAGAATTCCAGAGTAAATTGTTAGCAGACTTTACTGCCACAAGCCTGTCAGCATTTTTTTTTTTTAAATTTGGTTTAAATTTGTGTTCCATCATCTTCTTGTTTTGTAATTTTTGTGTCATAGACTCTGGTCATCTTTTGACCTTTGATTTGAGAAAAGCAAAAAAAAAAAGTTATTTCTAAAGTAAACAGGATTTTACCCCTTCGCTATTCCAGGAAACAGAATTTTTTCCCAAACCCATAATTAAGGAAAAGTCAGAAAGAGTTCAGATTTTATGAGCAAAGCAAATAAGCTGTTACAGTATTAAAAACATTGTGGAATTCAGCTTATGAAGTTCTAGATCTTTTTCTAGAATAGAAACCACTGACCGATAGTTTCCTTCTTGTGAAGATGCATATTACTCAAAGAATTTCAATAAGCTTATAAGTAGATTTACAATTAAAATGTATGGAATATAAACCTTTAGTGCTTGGGGTTTTTTTTCTCTTTTGCTCTGCTATCTGTAATCATTTTATCTGAAGGATGAGGTCTTTCTTGACGATTTTAGTTCTTCGTCCATTCGAAGTGGAGACACATCCTCTCCGCTTTGAGCTGTACTGACCCTTTGCATTACCGTGCCTCATTTGCTTATTTTCCTGCTTGTGGATCAATGCCCAAGAAAGGTCTTCTAAGGAAAATTTAGAGGCAGATTGAGAGCCAGCAGAGGGAGCATCACAATAGCTCCCATGTGGGATCACTTTTTGCAGAAGAATCCAGAGACTTCAGCTAGTCTCAGGACCCTATTGTGTTAAGAAACATACATGCCTACAGTAAGCACGCTTACATTGTTTTACTACATTTTCCATGCTAGCAATGGATTTTTTCTGCAAAGGTCATTGGATCCAAGCCAGTCACCACTGGGAATATAAATCATGTATTCTTCATCTTGAATCATAAAGAGAGGGAAAAAAATGTGAGAGAGATTTGCAACTTTCTTCTTTTCTTATTTTTTAATTAATGTGGTTATTTCTCTTTATAATATCAATATACCTGGCTCTTCTGTAATGCTTGATATCCAACAATTTCGAAATATATTAGAGGGGAAGTACTAGTGTCCTAGAGGAAATCAAACCCAAAAGAGCAAATTGATGCAAGTGTAGCCATTTGCATGTACCAAGAGGGAGAAAAGTTATTTCAAGAACAAATGTTTGACATAGCCCTAAACACCTGAAAACAGCTTTTGCCCTCCACTACAACTCGGGATGCCCTGGGCAGAAATCCAGACCACCACCAGTGGGAACGTGACTTCAGCAGAGCTGCCGTTTCATAACGGAGGGGACTACTGTTTCGGTACATCTCTCAGCTGCCTCGGTAACAAGTTGTTTTTTGGCGTTTTTTTCCCAGTGGTTCTATCTATTTTTTGAGCTTTGCCTGCCCACAAAAGTTTACAGGCATGAACTCCCGTTTGATTTCCCTCCCGTTGGGGGAAGTCAATGGCTCCAACTCTAAGACCAAGTCTGCCACTGGGAGGAATTTGTCCCCAAGAAGCATTGCCGTGAAGGAGCCCAGCCCGCAATGGGACATAGAATGGCGATTCCACCGCCCATTCAACAAGCTGAAAGCCCAGCTCTTATACATCCATCAAAGTCCATTTTAATTGGAAGCCTAAAGCTATTTTACTCATCAGTAATAAAGGAGCAATTAAGTTTGCAGCTGAAAATGAATTAATGAGATACTGCAAACAAGCTAATTAACTCCTTCATGGGTATTCAGATAGAAACCACACAAAAAACCCACAGGGTGCACTAATTACTTCAGGGGTCTGACTAAAATGAAACAAAAAAAATAGAAAACCACAACATTTGGAGCAAAGGCTAGAAGTCTGTCATTAAGCCGTCTTCTCTCACATACAGTAAGCATAGGAAGCCGTATATGACACTGTGCACATGGAAATGCCTTCCATCCCCGCGTACAAAGGATCAAGAGCAGCATCAAAATTGCACCTATTTGCTCCGTTTCCCTCGGCAGATGCTCTGGGTGGCACTCGCCTCACCGTGAGCAGAAGAGTTTGGCAAAAGACTTGATCTATTTAAACACACTTGGAGGGAAAGCAGAGGTTTTAGCATGGACAGCCGGCAAAAGCCAACTTGAGGTATGTGACGTTGTGCAGTGCCTGGCTGAGGCTGACTTACGTGGCACAGTTTGAGGAAGAACAAGAGGGTCTCTGTGTATACGTTAAGGAGGTTAAACTGTCATCCCTGACAATTTACATTAACTGTATGTTACTTCGTTGCCACCAGCTCAGACATCCGCAAAACCATTGGGCCCGATTTGCTCAACCCCGTGCTTTGGTCATTTATGGTACAAACAATTTAGAGAAGCAGAGAAACAAGCCCCTTCCACAAGGTCCATGTGATGGCAAAATATAGCTGCTTTTCAAATCGCAAAACCTGGGCTATTTTTAAGGAAAAAGCTAAAGGTTCCCAGTGCTCAGAGTGGAGTCTCAGCCTGCAGAATTCAATAACCAATCCAGGAAACCCATTTCAACATTGAGTTTCAAAGAGGTTATTGTAAACAAAGAGCGAGCCCACAGAACAATATGATTCCTGATCCCCATTTAAGTAGTAGGAACACAGAAAAGCCTCAGAAGTGGAGACATCTGTATTTATGTAGAGTGTTTTCCCTGCCTCTTTGTACTCCATTAAATTGCAAATGGTGAAATGGAATTTCTTTTTTGTGTAGATTAGCCCTTGCATGTTAAACCACCCCAGCTTCAACAATGCCACCGCTAAAATATGAGAAGAACACTTTCTGAAAGCTGCAGAAGCGTTAAAATATTTGTTTATAGTTAATATCATGGTAATTAAGCCTGACCTCATGGCAGCTCACAGCAGTCACTACCAACTTTATTGGAGTTTGTCTGAAGTTACAGAGGAATGAGATCAGAATCAGGCCCCGAGGACAGCATTTATATATGACAGCTTGTCCAGAACCTGACCTCATAAGTCTTTTTCTTTATTTGGATTCGGTCTGCAGCAAGGCTTTTGCTTCTCATTCATATACACACACAATTTTTACTTTTTCCTGTTAAGGCAAGCTGGGGCTAGAAGCCATCACACAAAGCCAGGCGTAATAACCAACCAGACAATGAGTTCTTATTGACAGGATTACCAAAAAAATGTTTTCTTTTTTCTCCCTGTACATGCTTAGCTAAACAAAGGTTACCAAGCTTATAAAAGGTTATTTTCCAAGAAATAGAGCTTGGGCTTCATCTTGACAAAGTCTTCTATCTGCCTGTCAGCACAAGTATTACCCATGGATTGGCAGAAAGCATTTGTTAGCTAACCTGTTTTAGCATAGCAAAAATATTTATTGCATGTAACGTGCTTTTCTACAGGAAATACATTCATGCTTATTGTGGTCACTAAGCCAATCTATCTAACACTAAGGAGGTTACGCTTAGGAACACAGATATATGATTTTTAATGCTGCAAATCACCTTCGTTCCTAGCTCAAAATTATTCTTATTGCATGTATTTATTTTTCTTTCTAGTTTATTTTGGCTGATTTAAGAGGGAGGCTCATGAAGTCACCAGCACACCCAAAGCTTATATATGTTTTGAATACCGGACTGTGACCCCACTGTTTGCACATGTGTGTTACAGCTATAACTTTGCACTGTCCCAGTGAGCAGTTTGCTGCAGTTTGCCCTGGGGAAGATAAGCCAGAGCATAATCTACACATCCTGCAGGTCTTGAGGCTGTTGAAATGTATATGTTATCTTTTGACAGAAACAGGGCTCCAAACTGATCTTTAGTTATATCAAAACATAAAGCAAGTGAGGCAAAA
>VUYV01000271.1:0-11170 GCA_008711295.1 Anarhynchus alexandrinus
ATAGTGAAACATCTGAGGTGTGATATAGTTTTATGAACTAAAGAGCAGCTTTCCCAAAGTTTAAGACAAATACAAAATAATATTGCACAGCTTAAAATACAATTGTTTACATTCTGACTTCAGTACAGTACAGCTTAACTGTGAATGTAAGGAATTAACATTCTGCATTGTGAGCCCAATTATTTGTGGCAGAAGGTCAAATATCATGTATAAAATTTAAACCAGGATGTTTTAAATGTCCACTTGTTATAGGACTTGTAAGCCAACTTTAAAAAGCTTAAAGAGCTTTTGCCCTCACTTTTGAGGGCTCTAAATACTCTTGCAAACCAACATTAAAATTTCTGACCTATACAGGCCATTCAACCCACTATTCCCTAAAAAAGTTATCAGGCAGTAAGCATATTGTGAAGTACATTTTTATTTAACATTCCTAAAATAAGTTGTATTTACATATTATATAAATGTATGAAGTCTTAATATAAAATAGAAAACTGCATTGACAGAGGAAATCACACTCCATATGGAGTTACTTATCGAAGACCATTTATTTATGAAATTTTACAATAATTTATATAAATTATCGCTTCCAAATTAGCTGATTTTTTTTCTTTTTTACTAATCCACACCAATTGGATGACTTTACAAACAGTGGTGTGCATTATAAACTTAAAAAACAGTTACAGCATCTTCCGGCGCACAACTGGCTTTGGAAAATTAGACAGTCTTTTTTTGTTCTTCCGTAGAGTCTTCTCTGGTGCGTCTGCGGTTTCTTTCTGTTTGCTTTTTGTTCCATCCACTGGACTTGCAAAAGGAGAGATGAATCTTATTTCCACCGGTGGAGGTGACCAGGAACCTTCTTTTCGTGTGGTTCTGAAAAGACAGAGAAGTATCAAAATGATTCTTTTATTACCAACAGGATTCAGTAGAGGAAAAGAAACCCCATGGAGTTACAAAATCAATGCCAAAGAATTGTTTATGGCCTTCTTTGTAGATGGGATCAAGGCAGAAATGTACATAAAGAAGCTTCCTTTTGCTGTCATTCCTTGCCAGACTGTCCCAAGCACTCTCAGTCCCTATTCGCATGAGCTTGTAGAGCCCCCCCACCCCCCAAACAGCTTTTAAGAGGCAGCTGTCCTCAAACGGCTTTCCAGAGGGAACCGGAAAACATGGCCAGAAACAAGAAGTTCTCTTTATTCCTTGTCTGACCTCCTGCCTTCTCTAGGGAACTAAAGACTCTTAAGAGTGTGGTTTCGTAAGGTGGAATAAGACCTTCGATAGATAGACTGACAGATAGACAGACAGACAGGCAGACAGAAGAGCGTGCCATCGTTGCAAAGAGTAGTATCCCCTTGCCCTTTCTCTCCCATCCCTCTTCTGTTTCCATTAGAAAACTAAAGCACTAAGTGGGGAAAACGGTGCCCATCAGACCAGCAAGCTGCACAGGCTCAGAAAGTCAGAGCAGAACGGTACAGCCAAGCGAGGAAGAGGAAGTTCGGTGGCTAAAAGCTGAATCGCTAGCACGACAGAGGAACGCAAATAAGTGCGCAAAAAGAATTTCATACTTGCTTGCTTTCTTCATTTTTGATTTTGCAGCTCTCCCTCTCTTGAGTTTTTGCTTTCCCACAGACTCTAGGGATTTGGTATCCTCCTCCTCTTTAGTTGGAAGCTCCTATGTCAAGGCAACAAGAGCATTACGCGTGCACAAGTTCTTACACTTCTACAGAACACAAACGAATGTTTCCTTCCTGAAGAAGTCATGAGAAAGTGATTCCCAAAAGCATTACAGTTTCTCTCCACAAAAACAAACCTTCCGTCTCAAATTCTCCGACCATCCTACAAGTTGAAAGTCTGCAACTAAGAGATGACCCACCAAGTAAGTTTAAAGAAAGCTACTCGGCCTTTCGTTAAAGGCAAAGCAACACTTCAATTTTCAATCTGGGTAAGTTAAGAATTAGGATTTTTGTCGCCAGTTTTCATGAAGGAAAAAAATAATAAATCATTTTGTTGATTAATTTCAAGTTCTCTTTAGATATACTTTCAAGGAAAAAGGCAAGGCATTGCTAAGTATGATTTGAAAAAGCCGTACAGAGCAAAAATCAAGAACATGAGACAACTAGAGGTTTGACTTACCGGTTCTGTCACAATTCGGGAAATGCTAGATGCATTTTTTTTCCTCGACCTCAAAAGAGGGGGCGAAAAGACAAACTGAGAAGACAAGTCCGGGTCAAAATCCTTAGGCTGCACAGGATGGTCTGCTTCCCCAGCTAAAATGACAATGCACTGTTAGCATGCACGTACATTAGACAGAAAGCACAGTGACCTTAAATTGCAGCTGATAATCAAGAACACAATAGCTTCCTGAAATAAAAGGTCCAATCAGGTTCATAAACACTCAACGGGGAGGTATTTTTCCCCTCGTAACTGCCTCTTGGGGTCCATTTTTTGACAGTAAATTGTGAAACAAAAATAATCACGAGTACATCTCATTATGTACTCTAATGCAAAGTACGTCTCCTTCATTTCTCCATTTGGGGACGGGATGGCAATCATGTATTGCCAGATAGCCTCCAGTTTTCAAAACAGATAGAAATTAAGCTCATGAGAAAAATTCAGATTAAATTTCATTTCACCCTACTCAGATCAGCCTCCTCATCTTTCTTGCCACCACAACTACCCAGCCAGTCACGTCCAGTTCAGAAAAAGGATTAATTGCCTCTTCCCAAATTTTTTATTTTGTACGGTTACATTCTTTACAACGCTTAAAGCCATCCTCACAGTCTGTTTTCTCTGGTTTACAAGACAGCAATATGCCCTATTTTGCGTGTAAGCATAGTGCACCTACCTTTAAATTTCTTTGTCAGCTTTGTGAGAGGAGGAGAGAAAAGGAAGGACTCTTTTTCGTCAACAGGCAGTTTCTGATGCGTGGCAGTTCTGCGGGATCTGGCTCTTGTAATACGATCTGTTAAAGTTCTGGATGTTTCCTCAGGTCGCGAAGGGTTTATGTCTTCAAGCAGCAAAGGACTGCCACCAGGTCCTTGGGGAAAGGCCTCCTGCCCTGTGCAGTCCTCCAGCGTTGATCGTCTCTTTCTGCCCCGACGCCCTGTCCTTACTGTGGGCCTGGGTGTGCTTAATTCCTCATTTGGCTGTACAGGTGTTTGCTCAGGAGTGTCTGTTCTTTCTGGTTTAGCATTCTGTGGAACTCTTCTTGTACTTCTCCTAGGAGTATCAAGGATTTCCACTTTCCCGCCTGAATGGATGCCTTCCTGAGTAGAGAGAGATTCTGTGTCTGCCAAGAGATTTTGTGCCCCCCTCCTAGCACTTCTTCTCGGAGTGACGGGAAGTTTCGATTCTCTTTGAGGAAGCGATGATTTAGCCAGATCAAGGTCAGAATTTTCTGAAACTTCTGATGAACTCGCCTTTCTTCTTCTCCCTCTTTCAGTTGGCACAGGTAAAAGGAGTTGGTCACCAGGCTGCACCTCTTCATCCTTGACTGTATTTGCAGCAAATTGCAATTTCAAGTTTTTTGGTTTTCTTGCACTTCTTCTGGGACTGACTGCCGTTTTTATCTTATGATCAGTGTCAATCTGGCCAGTTCCTTGATCTCCTGCTGAACGTTTTCCTCCTCTAGTCCTTTTGGAAGCAGCAGAAGCAGTAATGCTACCTTCAGCAAGAGACATTTCCTCATTAGCCTCTTCCAAGACTTCAGATGCAATTTCTTTTTCTCTCCTTAATCCTCTTCTTGGAGTAACGGCTATGGACTGTGTACTGACAGACAATGTTTGTCCATCAGAATGGCTGCTTTCCACTTTCTCCAAGTTAGTCCGTTTAGGCTTCCTACCTCTCCTAGGAGTAACAGGCACCCCAGGTATTTGTTCATCTGGAGCATTTTCTTCTGTTTGAAGACTAGAAGTCTCAGATGCTTCTTTTGTTCGTCTGGTACTTCTCCTAGGAGACAGTCCAAACAGAAATGGTTTGTCTGCCTTCTGAAGTTGCTGAGCGCCTGCAGATGGAATACTTAGACTCCTACTCAGTTGTCCCCTTGTGCGTGTTCTAGGAGTGCTGACATACTCTACTTGATGTATGCTGGTTTCATCTTCCACTCCTTCTGGCACAACTGTTAAGGGAGCTCTGGCCTTCTGGAATCTAGTTACCTTTTTACCTATGGTTTCATGAATAGACTGTTCTACAACTTCAGATGTAAATTCTTTACTTCTTGTGTCTTTGATTACATCCAGTAAGTTCTCAGCAATAGCTACCTTAATGGGCTCAGGCACATATGGGAGTGACTCTGAAATATTCTGAGATTCCTGATCACTAGTAACAGTGGACACTGAGTTTGTAACATGTTCTTTGTTTTCAGTATTTCCTAAACTGTTCACAGGTTCTTCCTCTGTTGTTGTGCCAGCTGGTTTAGAAGCATCTACTAATGTAGGCTCTCCCATCTCCCCTTCACCTTCTTCTCCTTCTAAGACTAAAGTAAAATTACTCTGAGGTATAAAAAGCTCTCCATCTCCCTCAGCTGCATCACATTCACCATCTTTATCATCAGGCAAATCACATGCAAACTGTTGCTCTATAGTATCACAGCTGTATTGAAGATTGCCTGATGGATGTAGTTCACCATATGGTGATGTTTCCGGTGCTTCTTCTGAGGTTTGTGACTTAGCCGCACTATCTTCAATCACCTAAAGTTAAAAAAAAAGTCTGTTAAGGCAATATTCATTATCAAACAGACTAACTTCAAGTTGAGCTAGACGAAACCAAGGACAGTGAAATGCTACTTTTCCTTTCAGATCACCACTGGGTGTAAAAAGTTAGACACGTACAAGGTACTCTCTGCTACAGATAACCGTTCATGTGTTCATGGGATAGAAGAGAGCATTCACTGTATGCAACCACGTGCTCCATTTCTCGTATTTCCGTTCATGACTAATGATTTGCCACCACTCGTGAACAAAGTAAGCAGCTTTACAATACAAGCTGTATACACAACTGGGAGTAATCATCACATTGCAGTACTTTCTGGACTGACTACAGAAGCTTTGTGACTGTCTCATGTATCTGCTGCCTTCTTCCCATCACAAATTCCCCATCTACTCCCATAAGGGATTTACGTATTCCCAAGTTTATAACCACCTTCTCTACAGTGTTGTCCTGAATCCCAAAGCCGAGACAAGTGACTGCCTATTTAACTTCATCTGACATCTGGGACACTGAAAAGCATTTTCTCTGACTTAAGACCAATCTATTTGTGGTACGCCTTCCCTTCGGTTTGCATTTCACTCCCAACTCTTACTAATCATTCATTGTGGATGTCTTCTAAAGAACTCATCAGCCCCAACAGAAGTGAGAACAATGGGGAAAAACCTGGGACAACTGGAGAATCACTAGTTCTAATTTTCAGTCCACGTGAACAACCTTTTAAAATTCATATTTTACAACGATTAGATGTTAAAAAATGTAGTTTAAAAAAAAAAAGAGACTTTTAAGTAGCTTGAAGTATCTTGACGCTGAAATTAACTCATTACAGGGAATTCTGTTTATGTTAATAAGGAACAAACCATCTAAGCACCTAAATGATTCCGACAATGAGTTTGGTTCCCACAGCATTTTGTCATTTGGTAAATGGCCCCCAGTATCGAAAAGCTGCTCCCAACTCCCCAACATTTTGTATTGTCTTTAACAACAAAACAACTACTTTTTTTTAAGTCAAATAAGAAATGTTTAAGTTCTAACAAACCAAATGAATGTATAGTTGGTTATTTTAAAAAATAGTTTAGGCATTTTTTTTTTTACTACTACAGCTCACAAAGGCTTGACAGGTTCTGTTTGGTGTTAGAGGTCCACAAAACGCATAGGAGAAAAACATAACTGCCCTTACGTAATGAGGCTTTAACTTGTGTTAAGCAGCTAAAGAAACTGAGACGTTTTTGGGTGCCTTCTAATTGTCTGGAAGACAGGACTGTCCTCCATTTGCAAAGTGTTTTTCTATTTTGTAGCATATGGGAACATAGTTGACTTACATTTATTTCCTCAGTTTTAGGAAAATTGTTAGAAACAGTTATTTCTTCCTGCAGAATATGAACATTTTCTTCAACTTCAGCTGCTTCCTGGTTACATTCTTTGGGTAAATCCATACACTTCTCCTCAAGGTGATTTTCTGAATGAATACTGACCACATTCTCACTGTCAAGAATCCTTTTCACAGCTGGAAGAGATTTGTATCGTTTTAACTTAACTGCTCTATAAATGACACAGGTTTAAGCAACAGCAAGTAACAGAGGGAGCAGGAGCCAACAATACCATTCTCCATCCTGCAACATATATATTGGGCTTTCTCCAAAAACTAGAAGCCAGAACTCTATCTGGTAAAGGAGGCAGTCCCACAATAAAATAAAATAAAATAAAAAAAAGGAAAAAGAGAAAGGAGGAAAGGGAAAATCAGCTGGCAAGTCCATACAGAAAAAGAACATGGGAGGAAAGGTTGGCTGGAAAGGCACGCTGATAACTAGTTATTCTTCACAGCCTGAATACCAAGGATGCACCATCTTTTAACACAGGATTTCAAGCAGCAGATCCCTGTCCTGATTTCAGCTAGGATAGAGTTAGTTTTCTTTCTAGGAGCTGCTGTGTTTGGGATTTGGTATAAGAAGAATGTTGATAATGTATATTGTTTTAGTTGTTGCTGGGTAATGTTTATATTAGTCAAGGACTTTTTCAGCTTCCAAGAGAAGCTGAGAGGGAGCGTGGGCAGAGCAAGCTCATCACGGGGATATTCCATACCACACACATCACACTCAGTAGACAAATGGAGGTTGGCCCTTGGGCAGGGATCTATGATTGCTGCTCAGGACAGCCTGGGCAACCAAACATCGGGTATTGTATCATTTTATTTTGTATATCCTCTTACCATTACTATTATTAGTTATTACAATTATTATCATGATGATGATTATTATTACTTTCCTCTTCTGTTACTGTTATACTAAACTGACTTTTCCTCAACCCACAAGGCTTTTTTTCTGTCCCCTCTTCTCCTTACCCCGTTCAGTGGCAAGTGGCTACGTGGTCCTAGTTGCTGGCTGGGGTTAAACCACAACAAGCCCATAGCGCACAAATTAGTAGTGGTGTATAGCGTTAAGATAAATACTGATCTGTTCTTCTAATATTTTAAATTCTACCAGTTTTCTCAATGTCTTTATCAAGAACAGGAACATTCGCTATGCTTTTTCTACAAGGACTTTCTTTATGGAGGGTATTCTCTCTATGGTTTAATGAAAGTTGGCAGTAACATGCTGGTACTACTTCAGTCTGAGACACCTGTAGTGGTATGGCAAACTACACATTTTACCTCAGGAGTTCAGCTACCTTAACTTACATAAGAGCTCCAACACACTGTACGTACATTCATTGTCTGCCTCCGGGGATTCAGAAAGCTGTGGATTTGGTACAACTGGTACGGCTTTTTCTTCTGACGAAGAGGGCATTTGGGATTCCTGGTGGTTTATTTCACTTCATGAACAGAAAGAGAGAAATTTATCATCAAGCTTCAAAACAAACCTTGAAGAGCTTTACAAATTACTTTCTCACTGTAAAATCTTCAAGTTTCAAAACAGAAAAAATTAAGAAAAAAGAGAAATTCCTCTACCAAAATATCTACATTCAATCTGTGGCTCATTTTATGCAATGAGTCAAGGACTTCACATTCTTCCCAGCTATCTAACACTAGACAATAACGTAACAACAGAGTTGTATTAGAATAAAATATTCTTTGTCTTCTGTAGAAAGAGTGCAACTGCTGTGTTGGAGGTTCAGAACAAACCAAACAGAAGTTTGCACCAGTAGGAGTTACCACTTGCAATCAAGGGTTATTTCATTACCAATATTCTCTTTATCACTAGCAGTCGCAGCTTTTAAAGTATCTGGTGAGAAGACTGCTTCCCCCCTCCATACACATAGAGATGCCAATTGAGCACATGCAGAAAATAGAAATATAAAATACTGCTAGAAAGTATTCAGCCCCCAAAATGAACCCGCTAACATTACAGGAACCTCAGGTGTAATTTTTAGTATATAGTTTTCAGACAAAAGCAGGTCTTTAGCTATGTTCACAGTATCCGCTTAGTAACCCTGAAACTGTAAAAAGGTTTACATAGCCTATTGAATGAAGTCTTTATCACCATACTTAGGGGTCTGCAATGATTTGAGAACAAAAGCTCAAACTGACAGCTGACTGATACGCATGCCAAATTAGTTCTGTTCACAGACAGAAAGGAATAGAAATGCTGTTATATAGAAGAACTCGGGAAAGAACCAAGACCAGGTCGATATTATAGTTTTCAAACACAGCAAAGCCAGCAGTTACATCTTGTGTGAACCCAAAGATCTATCTATCTTATAAACTTACCCTTCACTTGCAGTCCCAAAAGTAGCAGCCTCAGCGGCTTTGAACACTAATTTACCGTCCTCAGGAAGGGTAGGACATTCAGCATTTGATTCTTCCACAAATCCTACAAAAACAGACAGATGCATGACTTCCCTGTTGCACTTCACATCATTTCTTTTCAAGTGCTCATATGATTTTTAAAGTGAGCTTTCATGCATTTCATCTTGGAAAGTGATCTAACAAAATAATGCTACCCAGACTTCAAATGCACAGAAGGTCTGAATTCTTCTTCTTTCCAGTAAAACAAGAACTCTGACACATAATTTCAGTCAAGAAAACAAAATGACCATTGATACTCTGTTTACAAACTAAACTTGGTATGTTACTGACCTAATACATAAAAACTTCAGAAAACATACCTCCTTCTTAAAATTGGGTAGTCAGTTTTCTGATTTCTCTTTGGCTATTTATCTCATTCCAGCAATACTTCTTTCCATTCTTGACTCCATTTCCCCCCTTCTACAAGAATGCACCAAAGGTATTTCCCTGTTCCTGTCTCCAGCGACTGACTGGTGGGTGATGCTGAAACCCAACTGCTTGCTATCCTGTTTTGATCTCAACAGGTTCAACTTCAGAAACACACTCCTTTTCTTCTTTGTTTCTACTCCTCCAGATCCAGCAATTACCTTTGCAGACAAGATGCGGGACTAGGATAATTTTGCCAGCTCAGGCCAAACAAGAGCTATACTGACTGCCCTCTAATGCTTCCAGGTACTGAAATTGTACCGAACTGTTCATACCATAGCCCAGCAATGACAAAGTTTCTTTATGAGGTTATTCTTTTATGTTTAGTACCTTATCATTATTTTTAATGAAAAGCACCTTTGATTTCTTGTCCAAAGGCAAGAGAGATAAAATAGGACAAGCAAATGGTGTGGTCTATCTTACTAGAAACACTCAGATCTGGAGAATCTTTTCCCCATATACATGCAGTCCATATCCGGGCACTGCAGTAATTTAAAAAGAAAAGGAGCTGAGGAACTTGAATAGCAACAATCACTCTCCAGGATCCTCCAGAATCATCTCAGACTTCAGACTGAATCAGGATGCATATGACACGCTGATACTGGAGTATATACTCACTGATACAAACTGTTTCAAGACCTCAGACACAGAACTCCAACACTCACATCCACGTCCCAGGAAGAGCAAACTTATTTTATAGAGTTGAACAGACTAAGCTTTGTTTGTCAAATGCTGGCTGTAGCTGCATTTGCACATCATCTCCCCATTCCTGCACTACTTTCATTCCCACCTCTTCATCACCACTCACCAGCTAGTGAGCTACACCTCTTCTAATCTGCCAGCAGTCCTGCTCAGATGAACACATACTCAGCAGCTGGACTGGCTGGAATGAGTTGAATTGAGCTGAATTACCAAAGACCAACTAAAATAGGCTCGGAAAAGGCTGCATAAGCTGCTGAGCCGGCAAAATCAGCAAGCATAGCTATAATAAGCAGATACACAAGCAGATTCACTTCCACAAGAAAACTATGTAACTGAGTACTAATGGGGTGGTTAAAAAATAAAAAATAAATAAATAAATACATCAATCTAGTCAAAGCATGCCATACTCTATGTAGGCATACTGCAGACTACAGAAGCACCCCTAAAACATAAACAGAAGCCTAAACTTTCAATTTGTGTCCCTCTCAAAACTCCCACAGATCACTGCTGCCTCTCAGCTGCAGGTACACACAAGAAATGCCAGCCAACAGCAGTATACATTCATAACGTCTAGGACACCTGAAAAAGAACCCAAAACACAGTGGCCAATTTAAAAGCCTAGGACAAGGAAGTGCCTAGGACACTTGCGAACACTCATCATTAACCATCACACCCATCAGTAATTTAACCTTTTGAAGACATTTAAAAAATTCAGAAACTTAGGTTATCATAGGATGAAACACACCAGTTTCTTTTCTTAGTTCTGATGAATCTGGTTGTTCCATCTGGAAAGATTTATCTTCAACCATTTCACTGTCTTCTTCCTTCTCCGATTCTCGAACATCGGCGGTTTCTTCAGTGGAAGAATTAGCTGGTTTAGCAGCTATAAAGATGACATCATCTTCAAAATCGCTGGGTGATTCTGCATCATGATATTCCAAAGTAGTTTGGTCTGACCTAGCAGAGAAGTTACTATTTTCCTTGCTGGCATCCATTTTCTCCAAACCTTCTCCAGGTATGCTTTCTGAAGACTCTTCCCTTTCAGCACAATCATCCTCAGGATTGCTCAGAGTAAACTGGGTTGTTTTATCTCTACTTTCAGACCAAGCATCCTCCACCACTCCATGATGACGCTCAGATGAAGGTCCAGACAGGGCATTATTATCTTCTGTAACCTTTTTTTAAAAAAAAAAAAAAAACACACACAAAAATTTCACTATCAATACAAGGCATATGCTTTTTGTCAAAACAAGAAAAAAAAACCCCAAACATATAGCATATATATTTATATCATCTCAAGGCTGCTCATTGGGTTCACTACTGTGCTTTCAGGAAGAGGAAGCTTTGCGTACCTAAAACCGTAACTCAAGATTTCTCCTTCTTTATGCTCACCTCTTCACTTGTACGCACTACTAAAATATTTTAGTGTTCACTAGGCCTGGAGCACGGAACAAGTAAATTCATCTAGCCATGCTGCAATATTAGTAAGAACTTCATTTAGGAGAGCGAGCCTCTTGTTACAATTGAGTAGCTCTTTATACCGGGCAATAAAATAAA
>VUYV01000271.1:38342-103664 GCA_008711295.1 Anarhynchus alexandrinus
TGGCCAAGTGCAAAGGCCTACTTACTCCCTCTTCAAAGTTTTCATGTTCCACAGTGACAGGTAGCCATCTGAGAAACCCACAACGAGCTGATTGCTTCTGCTTATGTAGCACAGGGTTGACACCGCTGTTCCGGAAGGATTTTGTAATTGAAAACAGAGATGTCTCCCTTCTCTGGTCACGGTTTCTCTTCTTTGTGGGACTTCAGCAGCACTTCTAGTGACAACTTCTAGATCTACACACACAAAAACATGCAATAAATGAATGCGTTATGCCATTTAGTGTGCATTTTATACGCTGACGCGACAATACCCATAATCTAATTCTACCGTCCCAGGCAAAATACCAATTTATGCAACACTCTTTTTGCCATTTCCATTTTGTACGCCTTCAAAGAACATAAGAACTCTCTGATCGGACACGTAGTCTCACTCGTATGCGAAAACCAAGTAAAAGCGCAACCTTCATAGACAAATTCCTCTCGGACTCTGTACATCAGGAGTTTAGGCCTCATGATGAAGCTATTTGAAGCGACACCAACTCCTGAAGCCACTGATGTAATAGTCAAAACAGTGGATGCAATCTGAATACACCAATCAGAGATTTCAAACGCAGGGGTTTTGACAAGTTGAATTTATTTTAGAAAACAAGCCTAGAATTTGCCCCAAGTCAATTAAGACGAGCCAAAGAACGTTCCCAAGAAATAGGGCACCTCTGACACAACTTCCTACCAGGAAGCTGCACCAACTCACATGGTAAAACTCCCACACCTCACTGGCAAGAATCATAGTGACACAGCGATCTTGGTGGGAGAGGGGCATTTAGAACACTAAAAGGAGTAATCAGCCACTCCTCGTTTTAATCAGTTCAGGACCATACAATGTCAAACCGCCACCTGCAGTCAGTAGTCACAAATGTCTGCACACTAGTATCTTCAAAGTGGGATGCACACCGTTTCTTTAAAAGACACACATTTTCTCACGTTTAAATTCATATTTAAAAAACACAAGCTTACCCGATGCTTCAATTTCATTCTGACTGCAAGACAAATCATCCAAGCAAAGGTCAACCAGAAGTAGATGACCAACATCTGTAGCCACTGCTGCCAATCCAAAGAGCCATCGCAGACTCTGATGAAGGTGCTGAGTGCTCACACTGGCTCCTCCGTGACTCGTTATGGGCTCTATAGCAGTTACCTACAGGAAAACGACAAGTTAATATTTCAGCTGTTTGACAACTTCAGTAGAAATCATTCAAAAGGCAAGCCAGAATTAGCACATCACAAACAAGAAAGTAAGTACGGGAGCATAAGACTTAAAAACAAAGCATTGTTTCCAATTATATCAAGGAAAAAGAAAAAGAAAACAGCCCTGTACAAAATCTGTTATTGCCTTCCCTTTGCTATATTTCCTACAGCTGTTTCACTGAATTAACTTCAACTGAAATGGTGCATTCTATTATCACAGCTTAGCAATTTCCACTTCCTACTTGGAAATAATTAACACTAAGAAAAGATAGAAAATCAGTAATGTGCAAGAAATTGTATCGTATTATAGGGACTTAAGCAAGACAAAACTAAATCTAGTTCTCCCACTGCTTACAGACCCTCAGCACTGTGATACAATCTACGCCTTCTTTCCAACAGGTATTAGGATAAATCATGGCTGTAAGTCAGTCAAGGCAGCAGCCAAGTTGCATGGGAGACACACCATTTCCATGGGAATTAAACAGTTTTTAGAAGCCTTGAGGAGAGAGACTAGCTTAGTAAAATTTACACTAGTCCACATTTAGAATAAAAATAACAGCAAGGAAAAAAAAAAGTTTTCAATGAACACCAGCACTTTCACGAACGTTAAGCAAAAATTTTTAAATCCGCCCTAAAACAACAGCACAAAGAACAGCAGCTTCTTAGATAAAAAGCTCCAACTAAGGAAGAAGTGCATGGTGCTCTTTAACGTGCCAAGCAGTCTGCATGCACCTGCATTACAAGGTGAAGACAGACCTCTCAGCACATGTTGCAACACATCCCAGGACAATACTGACTGCCAGAGCAGAGCACAAGCACATGAAGATCCCTGCACTGAAGCTATACAACAAAAGGACATAGGCTATTGTTTAGCCCTCTCACAAAATGCAACGCAATGCAAACAGGAAGCTTTACATCAACAACAAATCTTTTTTTTTTTTTTTACCCCCAGAGCTGGGGAAAAATAACCAAACCCCAAAGCCCCAAAGGTTTCTCCCCTCCCCTATCAAGCACTTGCTATCCCTACTCTGCCTGGCAATCTACTCCACAATTTACCTTTCATCTTGCTGACAAGAATTCTAATCTTAGAAGTACCTAGAGCAATTTAGACCACTGTCATTTCCTGTTTCAGATTCCCTGTAAATCAAATCAAATTTCCAGTCTTCTCTCCTACTCAAAGGACTATTGCAAGCATTTTGATTATTCCAATTCTTGCTGCTCCAAGTCTTGATGACTCTTGTGAGGGAAGCAGAAATGCTCTACGTATCTTGCTGCACAATTAGCCAAAGTTCAAGTGTTGCTTCCAGCTTCTTTCTCTTCTAAGATTGTTTTCGTTGTTCAACTGGCTCCAAATGAATCTTTTCCATTTTTCCCTCTTTTCCTGAAAGTGCCTATTTTCCCACTGCGCTCTGCATGGGCTTTTCATATGCTCCTAGACTAATGCCGACTCGTTCTGGCAATGAACTAAGAAAACTTTTCTCAGCTCACCGAATCCAAATGCTACTCCTCTGCCTCATACAAACCAGGAAAACTTGGGAAATTACCATGCCAGAGTTCTGAAACCTACAACCATTAGAAACCCATTTAACAGAAATAATGTTTTTAATTCAGAGTTGCTTACACTAGAAACCAATTCCAATAAGACTCCATTAGCATTTTCAGGTTTCTGCTGCGTTTCAAATGTGTATCATCCAGAGGGCAACAACAGATGCTCCCGCAACAACAACAACAACAAAAAAAAGCCAAAATTCTTTCTAAGCTTGTAAGTTACGTTTTTTATGTTCATTCCTTTTCTCTCTGAGCGGCTACACACCTGTTCTTCCACTAAAAGACAGTCATACAGTCACTAGAAATACCCTGTATTAATACACTCCTGGCTTGACACCTCAGACCAGAGTTACTCGAAGTTGGTGTTAACCTGGACAACTTTGTTGTCCACAGAAGTTTTATCTACTTGGCTTTGCTCACTCTTGCTCCCACTCACAACTTACAAGTCAACAGTCCAACCAGCAACACCTGTGTCCTGCCTATGCTCTCCTACCTAACCTCAGAGCAAAAAGATAGGAAGCAAAATGAAAGCAACAGACCAGATGTGCTTGTAATCAGGAGCATTCAGGCCATAAGAACAGAAATTCAGATAAGCTTTGGCTTTATTCCCAAAGTCACAACCTTCATCACACAACAGCCAAGCTTCGTTTCTCCCATTAAAAAGTACGTACCCTTCCAGGAAGAACAACTGATTTAACGACTCGTGATGTTCCAAGGTCGTACAGACAGAGAACGCTTCCCTCTGCTTCTTCCAACCCAACCAGCAGTCCAGTTCTCTTCTGCCAGGTAAACTCCTTCACCACACGAACAGTGGGAGGCTGTTTATTTACTCCACGGAAACGGTATGCAGAGAGCCGCTCTGCTGTCACGGAGTTCACTACCTCAAGATGAGGACCACATGCCAACCACACTAGGCTGTTCCTCCCTGGAAGAGAAAAGAAAGCTGGCTAAAGCAAATGTCCAAGAGAAGACTGAAAACAACTGAAAAATCACAGTCACTGCCCCTTTCCTTCAGTAAAAGAACCTAACAGAGGCAGACCGACTTACCTCGTTCTGGTCAATTCCTTAAATCACCCACTGAAATCCTCAAGAGATACCTCTTAAAATCAACAGCCTTATTCTTTTGCATTTGTACCTGTCATTCCTGCACTGAAGAATCTGGATTGTTTGGGAGAAAGACTACAGTATCTTGATCTAGAGTCTTTAGACCCCATTCGGCTTGGTTTTGCTAGAAATCATCTAGATGCCTAGGGGAATGCAAGTCTTAAAGCGGGCTTCCCACATAACAAATCTAAGCCAATTCATTTCTAGTTGATTAATTGTCCTTGACACAGGCCTACTTTGGGCAGGGATTTGGACCTCAACAAGAAATTCTCTTAAAACGGGCACCGCATGGGTAAACGTAAACTTTTACACGTGCTGGTCACACGAAGAATTCGACGCCTTTTGTTTCACTGAACTACTTCAAGCTCCAAGGAAGTGCTACCTCAGTTACAGCGCTTACAGCCAGGTACATGGATTCTACCTGGTCTTAAGAGAAGCCTTAGACATCCAGACAGGCACCCGGCTCTGCTTTCAGATCACCTACAAAGTCCACTACCTAATGTGCTCAGCCGCTTTCAGCAACTCTCCCTGGGTACTCATCTGCATCCTAGTAGATACTTTGGAAATATGGCTGCAGCGCTTAACAGTGTTATCCTCTTCCTTCTGTTTTTATTCAGACTAGAAAAGAAAAAGCAGGGGGGGTGCCTCTGTAACACTCGAGAAGAACTACTTCTGCACGTGATGTTACGATGGTCGTAGAGCTCGAGCTGGTGCAAATAAATACTGCCCAAAACACCACCGTTCCTTTTTTGAAAACGGCTTTTTTGTTTCATTAAAAATTGAGGAGGGCTCACTGACTCTGCATGTTTAAGTAAACTATTTGAAGAGCACAAGATTGGTGCGGGTTGTTGTAACTTCAAAGTTTAACTACACTAATGTTCTAATATTAGCATTTTTAATCGTTAAAGCATCCTTTTTGTTCTCTCTCAGCCTGATGCACTTTAATACCACCAACCTGGCACAGTTGATACTATAACCCGCTGCTTCTGGTAACCTCCAGGCAATAACAACTTTATACCGAGTCCAAATTCAATAAAATGCTCACCTCCAGAAAACTTCCCGCACAGCACAGAATCGAGGGTTATCTCATCTTCACCAAGTGCCTCAAGAGTCACCTCCGGAAATTGCAGCAGACTGCTTGTTACCTGAGCTGTTAGGTCTCGCATTCTTCACTGTAAACAAAGAAAACATTGCAAAACCAGACCCATGTCAACCATAAATATTCTTGAGATTGACACAAGTTTCATCAGTATGCAGTGAAAGTCTCCTAGGCATCGCCTGTATCTCTTTTCCTTAAAAAAAGGGCACTCAGGACAGTTTTTACTCCCACAGCAGAGCAAAAGGAGAATCCTTTGCTTTTCTGATGCCTGTGAGATCCCCAACAAAAAATGACACAGAGGTATTGACAAGATAAATAACAGGAGAAAACCCAGTACACTGAGTTCAAGGCTACTCACATAGGTTAGTAAGATGGGATCTGAGAAAAATCCTATTTCAAAAAGCTTCTCAGTAACAGGTACGAGTTTCCATTTCTGTTTTTTCTGTACTTTATTGCTTATTGTCAATTGTCTTCTAGTAGACTTCACGCATCATTTGTCTTGTTCACTTTTGACATGTTTATTTTGAACATTAAGGAATACTAATTTCTTAACTACCTTCACACCTGAATTCTGTCAGAAAATGTACCGTTGACATTTTCACATTACAAGCAATACAAACTTTCATAGCTCGTCAAATAGAAAGTAGTTTTCAATACAGTTACGATGTAAACATAACACAGCACTTTAAAACACTGAGTTTTTTTCTGTACTTAAATCCTCACATTCCTTGTTATAGTCCCTTCCTTCCTACTGCCTGTCCTTATCACATCTCTGCAGTATTTTACAAAAATTTCTTGGCTGTCCAGACAGTTTCCACACTTCTGTAGGTGCTCCACAAAGAATTCAGGTTTCAGCATGTCGAGATCAATTTTTGTTTGTGGAAAAAATTAAAAGCTGAAGTGATTTACAAAATTAAATAGGAGGCTAAATAAGAGATATTCCATACATACAGAAATACAAACTACTTTAAGCAACTACATTTTGCAAGTTTGCTGGGTTATTGAAAAAGCCTGCAGAAGACAGGATAGATTTAATTATCTCATTCAAATAGCACTGCTTTCTTCATGAAATCTCAAAAGAAAGATATTATACATGGTTCACTATTCGTGGGTGTTACACATTCTGACCAGCTCAGGCATCAAGCAGAACCCTTACCCTATGCTACAAACCAGTACAGCCAGCCACTTGAGTGTGAACACAAAGCCTATTGCATTAACTGTACCATACATGTTCTCCTGGACATAAAGTTTTATGATTGTTTCTTCCAGTGTGCACTAGTAACCTATTTTCCTTACAGCACAGGAGGTTACAGCTAGTTTTGAAGACAAGACTCTGGGAGCAACACCAAGTTATTAAATGGAAATGTTTATAAATAAATACAGTTTATATGAATTGTAGTTCTCCAGAGGAAAATTACGCTCTAAAGCCTGGGGATTGGAATCTACTATATTTCAAGTCACAAGCACTCTATGTGAGAATACCTTCCAGTATCTTCTGCCAGTATAAAAACAACAAGCACATGAAACACAGGAGGTGTACGTCAGGGTCCTGCACTAAGCACAAGTGAACATTTGGAAAAAAACGTCGCCAACGGCAAAGCCAGTATTGCAGGATGCTGCTGCAGCCAGCCAGGCTGACTGCTTTGCCAGAATTCACAACTAATCCAGATCAAGTTCCAAGTGGGACAACTTATTTGCAGTAGTTTTGTTGGATTTACTTTTTGGTACTTGTCATCATTTCAAAGTGACAGTGGGATCAACTTTCGCACTGCATCCAGGGGCTCCAGAGACTAAAAAGCCCCACAATTTGACCACCATTCTGGCTTACTTTAATTGCAATGATTTAATGAATACGTTTTATGAGTAACCCCTAATGCCAAATGCTAATACAGATATACTGGGATGGTGAATAGCATCTTTTAAATGTTTCAGTTTGTGCCCATTGCCGCTGGGCCTGTCACTGGGCACCACTGGAAAGTACTTGGCTCCGTTTTCTTTACCCCCTTCCTTCAGGTACTTATATGCATTGGTGAGATCCCCCCTGAGCCTTCTCTTCTCCAAGGCTGAACAGTCCCAGCTCTCTCAACCTTTCATCACAGGGAAGATGCTCCAGTCCCCTCTAACCATTATTGTGGCCCTTCGCTGCACTCTGTCCAGTGCCTCTATCTCTCTCTTATGAGACTGAAGAGCTCAGACCTGGACATGGCACCTCAGGTATGACCCCACCACTGCCAATTAGAGAAAGGATCACCTCCCCTAACCTGCTGGCAACGCTCCTCCTCATGCAGCCCAGGCTACCGTCAGCCGTCTTTGCCACAAGAGCACGTTGCTGGCTCATGGTCAACTTGGTGTCCACCAGGACACCTAGGGTCTTTTCTGCCAAGCTGCTCTCCAGATGGGCAGCCCCAAGCACATACTGGTGCATGGGGTCGTTCTTCCCCAGGTGCAGGACTTTGCACTTCCCCTTGTTGAACAGCATGAAGTCCCTGTCAGCCCATTTCTCCACGCTGTCAAATCCCCTCTGGATGGCAGCACGACCCACTGGCACATCAGCCACTCCTCGCAGTTTTGTATCATCTGCCAGCTTGCTGAGGGCACGCTCTGCCCCATCTTCCAGATCATTAATGAAAATGTTGAATAATCAACCCCTCCCTGCCAAAGTAGCCTATTTTAAAATACTCAGTTGGTCAATCCTCCTTTAAGGGAGAACACTGACTACAACAACATCTGTTAAGGAATTCTAGAAAACAGCACAAAATTCCAAAAAGAGCATATATGATTGCCGTGAATAAAAAAAAAAAAATCTTTTTTGTAAATAAGCACGGAGATTTCTGAAAAACAAGTCTATGGGGCAAGTACTTCATGATTACTAACATAATATATTATACTAGTAGCAAGATAGTTTTAAGAAAAAGAGTGAACAAGTATCTTTCAGCAGGGCAGGTAACAGCATTCAAGAAAACTTCTCAACTGCATGCTCCCCATGAGTCACCCTGCCTTTGCCACTGCCTACCTGGACAGGCCAAGAGCACACCTGGACCATTCATGTAACTTTAAATTTAATCATGCTGCAGTTACTAACTATGTATAAAAGCATGTGAAAACGCTAGTGCATCAGGCATGCCCAGGTTCCCTCTAGTAAGGCAGTGGGGCATTTTAAACATTTTTTTTCTAGACAACTGGTTTGGCAATATGGAACTAGGAAGACAAAATCCATAATAAATTATGAACTATATATATATAGTGATCTGGTTATTAGGACAAGGGGTAATGATAGGATGACGGGTAACGGCTACAAACTGGTAGAGGGGAGATTTAGAATAGGTATCAGGAAGAAATTTTTTACTCTGAGGGTAGTGAGGCACTGGATCAAATTGCCCAGGGAAGTTGCGAAGGCCCCATCCCTGGAGGTGTTCAAGGCCAGGCTGGATGGGGCTTTGAGCAACCTGGTCTAGCGGGAGGTGTCCCTGCACATGGCAGGGGGGTTGGAACGAGATGATCTGTAAGGTCCCTTCCAACCTAAACCATTCTAAGATTCTATGTTTTACTTCCATCATTCTACTAGTTAAACCAAGGATTACTGGGAAATCAAAACAGTGGGAAAACAGATAGAGCTAGGTTAAAGGCACGAAGCCCGTCCTTTAAGAGATATACCCAACACTAACTGCATTTCTGCTCTCTTTGAAAACAAGGACTACAATCACATTCCTATTTCTGTCTGTTAGAAATCAGATTAGTGTAAAATGCCACAGGCTTACTCCCTGTTCAAGAGTAAACCAGAATCCAATCTCCCAGCTGTATCCTATACCAAAGTGATCTGTGTACAAGTTGCCAAAATTACCATTCTTCTTCACCCTGGGTACTTATGACTTCCAAACATCATGAACTATTTCCAAAGAAAGGAATATGCCAAAAGTCACAAACTGAGGATAGATTTTTGGATTAAAAAGCGCCAAGAAAAAAAAAAAAGGGAAAAAAGAGAGAAATTACGCATTCAAGCAGAATCACACACAGCCAAGTGAGAGTTCTGGGATGTCAGTTTTGACTGACGGTAGTACATGAAAATCGGTTTCACAGGCCAACAATGCTATGGGCTTACTCAAGAGAAAGCTAAAATTATGGCCGGTCACAGTTGAAGAGATGATTTCACGAAACATGTTGACTTTGCTGCCACCAAAAGAGAGGCCTTGCTGCCGCCTCCCATCTCCCCATCTGCCCCTTTGTTCTACTACTGTACTCCTGTGGGCTTCCCTTGCGCTGCCTTGAACACTTCTTAGAGCACTTTATGAGCCAACTTACCTCCCTAAGCAGACAGGAAAATAACCCAGAAAAGTAGACAGTGTTCCACCAGGGCAGAGTTCCACCCCAGGCAAATCAATGCCAGAAAACCAGTTGATGCAGTAGGTGAATGAGGCACTGTCCTCAGCAGAACAAGGTACAGTACTGTGCACCCAAATGCCAGTGCCAGCTGTCACCCAAGACTCATACAACCATCCAGAACGATGGGCCTAAAGCAGCACTTGAACTAGCGTGGTTAGCCATACCCCCCAAAGGGGTTTCAGCATTCCTGGCAGAATTAAGTCCCTAAATTTCTCATGATTTTACCAAACATAATCAGGAAGCAATTTCTAGACCTGAAAGACTGACACCACACAGAAGCTCCAGACCTGGAGTCACGGTTTATTAAGAAAGAAATCAAGCACTTTTGTCTGAGTCAGCACCTTTGCTGCGTGATGCCTGCCTCAGGCAAAAATCAAGAGACATCCCCCCAAAAACGCTCTGGGCTCCAGTAAAGCTGTGCTCTCCCCATTAAACCCAGCCCTCTTCCCGTGATCGCCGCTCTACGCACATCGCGAATTTCCCGCCTCCTCCTGGAAAACCACACCGAAAGGGGGAAGGGGGGAAGGAAAAATCAGACAGAAAGACAAACCCTTCAAGAAAGTGACCGGAGGAGCGAGAGGCGGGGGCGTTCCCCGGCCGGGCGGCGGGCGGCCCGGCAGCGGGCAGGAGGCGAAGCTCCCGGCGGCAGCCGCCACATCTCCCACGCCCCCCAGCCTCTGACGGCCGCCTGCCGGTCGCCGAGCCTCCTACACCGCCGCCGCCTCCCATGTGCGCTGCCCAGGCCGCACCGCCGGCCGACCAAGGCCTCCCCCGCCGCGGCCGGGCCACGTGTGGCGGGGCACGGCGCCACAGCCCGGGGGTCACTTACATAAGGGGCCGGGCCCGCCGAGGGCCCCCGCTGCGCCAGCGGCGGCGGTGCCGGCCTAGCCGCCTCCGGAGCACCCGGTACCTGCTGCTACGGGCGAAGGAAGGCGGGCGGGGGTCTCCGCCTCCCGGCGCCGCTCCCTCCTGCCCGCCCGCCCCAGCCCGTTTTTTTTTCCCCCCCGTACGTGCCGATGAGGGCGGTGGCATCTCCCGCAGCGGTTAAACCGGCCTCCGCCTGCCGCTGGCCCAACCGCCCGGCCGCGCTCCACGCACGTTCCTGCGCAACTCGGCGTGCCCCGTTCCGCGCTCGCTTCCTCTGCCGCTGCGCACGCGCGCGCCCCGGCTCGTTCGGTTCCGTTCCGTTCCGTTCCGTTTACCCTCCCCCCGGCGCGCAGCACCCACCTCGCTCGCTCACCCGCCGTGCGGGGGGCGGGGCGGAGGGCGGAGATCTCGCGAGAGCCGCCGCGGCCACCGCGGGACTTTTCAAATTGGCGGGACACGGCCCGGGGCGGCGGCCGCCTCTGGACTACGTGTCCCAGCGCGCCGCGCCGCCAGCCCCTTCCGCTCCCCTCCCCGGTGACTTCCGGTGCGGGCCGGCTTGGCGCGGGGCACGCCGGGAATTGTAGTTCCTGGCCTACCACAGTGCCCGCGGGTTTAGCGGGGTGTAGGGCCGGCACCAGTTTGCCTCGGGCCCCAACGGCCACCTCAGCCGTTGAAGGTGTTGAAGGGGGGCGATCCCAGAGCCCACTGGCAGCATTCCCACCCGTGGCAAAGCCACACACCCTGCAGCGCCCACAGTACCTCGCACTGTGGGGCCAGGCCTGCCCCCCTGTCCTGCCGTGAAGGAACCCACCATAGAATCATAGAATTATCTAGGTTGGAATGGCCCTTTAAGATCATCGAGTTCAACCATCAACCTAACACTGCCAAAACCACCACTAAACCATGTCCCTAAGCACCACATCTACCCCTTTTTTAAATACCTCCAGGGACGGTGACTCAACCACTTCCCTGGGCAGCCTGTCCAGTCCTTAACAACCCTTTCTATAGAATCATAGACTCATAGAATGGTTTAGGTTGGAAAGGACCTTGAAGATCATCGAGTTCCAACCCCCCTGCCATAGGCAGGGACACCTCCCACCAGACCAGGCTGCCCAAGGCCACGTCCAGCCTGGCCTTGAACACCTCCAGGGATGGGGCCTCAACAACCTCTCTGGGCAACCTGTTCCAGTGCCTCACCACCCTCACAGTGAAAAACTTCTTCCTAATGTTCAATCTAAACCTGCCCTCTGCCAGTTTGAAGCCATTCCCCCTCATCCTATCACTACGTGCCCTAGTAAAAAGTCCTTCCCCAGCTCTCCTGTAGGCCCTCTTTAGGTACTGGAAGACCACAATAAGATCTCCCCAGAAGAATTTTTTCTTCCTGTCCATCCATCCTAAACCTCCCCTGGTGCAACTTGAAGTTGTTTTCCCTTGTCCTGTTGCCTGTTACTTGGGAGAAAAGACCAACCCCCACCTTGCTACAACCTCCTTTCAGGTAGTTGTAAAGAGCAAGAAGGTCTCCCCTCAGCCTCCTTTTCTCCAGGCTAAACAACCCCAGTTCCCTCAGCCGCTCATCATAAACCTTGTTGCTCTCACCAGCTTCCTTGCTCTTCTCTGGACACGTTCCAGCACTTACACGTCTTTCTTCCAGGGAGGGGCCCAAAACTGAACACGGTGTTCGAGGTGCGGCCTCACCAGTGCCGAGTGCAGGGGGACGATCCCTTCCCTAGTCTGGAGGGGAGATGGCCTGCTCGGGCCAGGCCTGCCTACGCACGTCCCTCTGATCGCAGGGGCCGCCTGTCCTCCTCCGGGCGCTTGGTGGCTGCTGAAAACGAGTTTCAGAGGAGCTCGGCCCTCCCCAGGAGCGAGGCCGCGCTGGCAGGGGCAGCCCTTGCCCCTGGGGGCTCCACTCCTGGCAAGCTTGGCCTGGAAATCCAGCTGCTCACTAGCAGTTTGCAGGCTCGGTTCGTGGTTTTTTACACCTCATTACAGGCTCTTGCCAGCACAGCTGTTTCAGCAGCAACTACAATCTTGGCAGCGTCAGTGAAAACTCAGGAGCAGATGTAACCTTATTTCAGTGAAGCTTTAGCCTGGTACTGGTGTGAGGTGTCTGTAAAGGCAGTGGTTCTGTATTAACATCCTTCAGCAGTCCCAATGGGGTTTATGCCAGGAGTATTTGCTCGTAAAATATGCCAAGTGCCAACAAGAAGAGGACTTCATACATTCTGTAAATAAACAGGTGTCCAGGCATGCTTGATTCCTGGTCTCCAGTTTATTGCAGTTGTTCCTGCTTGACTGCAAAGGTCTAAACAGCAAGGAAGCAGAAACATAGCTAGACTTTAATGAAATAATACCGTCAATTAAAAATACTTAAAATAGTTTAGTTCTAGACGTTAGATAAGATTTTAGACTAAAAAAAATACCCATATGGCAGCATAAATAAGCCTTTCCTTACAAATAGAAACTATGACTATCACACGCATTCACCACCACAGAGAGGTCAGCTGGAGGTACTTGCCTGTACAAAACTATTCTTTACAACCATCATGATGATAGTTCTTTGTGTCGATTTGCCAAGCTAAGTTGTGACCTTCTTTCCATTTACTTTACAACACGATGTACTTGACACCATCACCTTGGCAAGATACTTGCCCTTTCAGGTTTTGCCTCTTGGAGGTAAAATATCAGCAACATTAGGAGAAAGAAGTATTACTGTACTTGTGAGTTACTGTTCATTGAATCCAAGTTCATGACTTTTGATGTTCTGGATGTTGTTTCAGTTAGGATGAGACAGTGATAACAGACTGATATGTCTCTTGTGCAATGCTGTTTATGTACAAAGAATGAGCAAAGTCCCACTTTCTTGTACTGAGCAAGAATTAGATGACAGAAGATATTTCTAACCCCCTTTCCACCTAACAGTTGCCCGTAGGACCCCATCTTTTTCTCCAGGTAGCCAAGAACTAGGCATTTTGTTCTTTTTTATCATGTGTATTCAAATTTCCATCAACACGCAGAAGACAGTTTTTAAGCAATCTTCATATGCCTGTTGACAATATGGTACTCCTTTTATTTCAGCTACTAAAAGAGCTCAATTTCTTTTATACTTGTCTTAAATACAAGAAATCGATTAGCCATCTGAGCTTCAACAGAGCATAATACAGTCACTAATACACATAAATGGCAGCCACCCAATTTCTTTTACATAAATATTTTGCTGTTGTCACAAGTTAAATAAAGTTCACTGAACTTACAGTAGTGCCTGCAGCATAATCTCTTTTCATCCCTCAGTTTAAACTCAGGAACTAAGTCTTCTGTTTTCAACTTTAAAAACAAAAGGAGAGAATTTTGGTCTTTGGCATTTTAACAGAATTTTCACTTTCATGCTATTTTTTTATCCAACCCACAAAATACCCTTCACAAAGAGATTCATTGCACATCGCATTCAAGATAATTTTCCTTACAATTTACAAATCATCCAGAAAATACCAGAGCTATTAAGTGTCACTCCAGCAGTTTAATACCTACCTTTTCTCTCATGCTTCCACATGTATGTCCTAAAATACCCTACAAACAGTAAGAGTGAAAATCAGAATACAAGCTGGTTCTTGCATTCCAGACCTCTTCAGCACATCCATAATGAGTTTGATTGATTTTAGACCATAACAGCTAAACTTTGAGATTAATCTTTAAACCCACAACACAGTAATACATGCTCAGAAAAGTTTACTGAAAAAACCAAACCAGGTAATAACACTAGATGATCCTACTTGAGATTCCCATATGCTCTTTCAGAACAATAGCTTATTGTAAGTGAGGATTCACCTGTTTCCCATCACAGCAAGGGCTTCCTGTTAGAGTTTCTTTAAGGACACAAATTTATTTAATACAAAATTCAGACGAAAGAACCCTCAATATAAAACATTTCCACTGAGCACTCTAGAATATAGTCTACGCGGACCATCTAAGGCGCATGATTCAAAGATGACTAGCAGACACCCACCTCTTTCTTCAACTCCTCTTTCCCAGGAGAGGAAGCCCCTGCCAATATCCCAAATGTGTCTGATAACTGCTTGCCCCCACCCCAGTCCCTCTGGATTTTAAAGAGGTGGGCTATTTAGCTCCAGTTTTCCTCTTATTTTCAATAAGAAAGCATATGTAAAAAACAACACAGCTAACATAAAATTAAGGTTACACTGTTAGTCGCTGAAAGGAGAGAAAGTAAGTATGAAATGAAAAGTGCAAGTCTAATGCTACCCCTTTCAGTGTATGTATTGTAACATGGTCAAAACACTCTTTGACTTTAAAGCAGACGTTTTCAGATATTAATAAACAAATCTGCAATGCTTCTAAGAAGTGGCAGGATCATCAGAGGAGTGACAAATATGTTCCATTTCTCCCAGCACTATTACAGCATACATTATCTCTAAATTACAGCTGTGCCTCTTAAGGTTAAGTCTACCATGCTTTATATTATTATGCAAATGCTGATCGTGACTCGGTGGCTGCTGTTGCCATTTTAGATCTATTAATTTGTAGCCTATAAGAGTGCCGGTCATGGGCAAGGAGCACACTGTGCCCGGCAATGAAGTCGCATGGGACAACTCGGCTCCTGACCTAACAGGGGAGGTTTTGCACACAGTCACGAGGCATCGGTGAGACAGTATTTGCCTGCACCAAAGATGCCTAACCTCTGTCAACTGTTTCGTGCAAGGAGAAGGGGAATTTTGAAGGTGCATGTGCAGGCGGCTCCTCCCAGACATGCTGGGCAGCGTGGCGCCCGCGGGGCTGTGCGCTGGAACGTAGCGAGCGGGTGATACCACCGGCTGATGGGTGATGGCAGGGCTGACTCTCTCTTACGCATGAGAGGCTGTGTGTGCATGAGGCGGGCAGAGCTGGGGCGGACCACGAAAGGTCTTGAAAGTGAGGACAAGCGTCTCTCATCTGATGTGACAGAGAGTAGGAAGCTAGGGCAGAAATGCAAAGACAGGCATGGCAACGCCGGAGGACCAGTTGGAGCCATATCCTTTGCTGAGGCATTTCGAGTGATTATCTGCAGGACAGGGCTGCCTTTATTAAGGGCAGTACAAGTGCTTTGGCAGTAAACACAATTCAAAGTGATAACAGCTTGCATGAGAGCCTCAGCTGTATGGATGGAGAAAGAAAGGCTTTGTGTCAGGAATTTTTGTAGAAAGGAAAACTTGCAAGGCTCAAACATGGCCTGAATAAGGCCACAGGGAGAGGTCCGGACCAAAGAGACACCACCACCACCCCCGCAGCTACAGGCATGCCTGAACATTGGCCTAAACAGTGACTGAGGAGCACCATGATGAAGTGGTCTGTTTTGGCCGAACCCGAGCCTGAGCTGACAGCAAGGCTTACTGGGGCCGGCATCCGAGAGGCGGGCAAGGCTGCGTTTGGAAAAGTCTGGCATTCATCTTGCCCGGTTTTAAGTATCCACAGTCCAGTCAGCAGCAGCAGAGCTGCTCAGCCGGGCTCCCTTTTTTGGTAGGGGAGGGGAACAGGCTTTTCCTGGGCGCCATTCATCTGCCCTGCTTTAGATACCTCCTATAGGATTAGCTGTAAAGGCAGTCTAGACGGCCATCGCAGGTGGAGACACCTGCACTGTACCCTTTGATTTTCAGTCAGATTAATCTCACCTGGAGAGACTGATCTGAATAGAGCACTGGATCTTTAAGTTGCTCAGCAGCTGAATTCATGTTTGCGGTTGGGATTACCCGGAGAAAGGGATAGAAGAGAAAGAGGACAAGGACAGAGCTTTAAACCACCCGCGCTGGAGTCTGGCGTGTGAGATAACGAGGAAAAGCCATGCTGGTTGAGCGAGGGAAGGGAAAGGGGAGGGGAGGGCTGCAAAAGATGGAGGGAATAACTTCTAAAAGAGAGAAGCCGAGTTGACTTGTGGCAAGTACCTGATGGGTGAACGGAGATGTAGGGGAGAGCTGGAGCTGCCTAAGAGGAGGTCCTTCAAGGCTCCCACAAAAGCAATGCTGACTGGATGTGGAGGCAGAGGCCCAGCGAAAGATAAGGAGCCGCAGGAGGAGGACTCCAGGCTTTCACTGAGCTTGCAAAGCAAAGAGAATGTGGGGGGCATGTTGTTTAAAAGAAAGAGAAATGTATAAAGACTAGTTTTTGGGGGCGGGGGAGGGAGGTTGGTTGTTTGTAAACAGTAAGAGGATTAATAGATGCATTTATTGAAATGATGAAGAGCCAGAGAAGGGTGAGCAATTAAAGAGATAAAATGAGAGCGAGACAATTAAGGAGATGAGAGAAGGTGGAACCGGGACCAAGCAGAGGAGCTAGAAGACAAAAACAAGGGAGAGAGCTCTTGTGTCTGTGGCACCAGCAAAGAATCAGAGAGGGATAAGTGGAAGTGGATGTGAGACAGTAGGGGGGGCGGGCGGTGTCCAAAGTCAAAACACTGGAAGAAAGCAGTGAGATCCTGTGCAAATAGAGAATAAGGAAGGAAGGAAGATGCAGTGAAGAGGGGAGGTGCTGCAACTGAAACTGTACACAAATTGTAAACAAATTGAAATGTTCAGCTAAGCTGGAAAAATCAGGCTGCTTGGCGTACAAGATGTGATCAGGTTTCACGCAGTTAAGATTGTTGAAAACCTGGTGGACAAGCTATATTTGAAAGCTCATTTTCTTATTTAGCTTAGTTAATGATTGCCAAATCTTGTTGTTAGGGCTGGGTAAGGAACAAGTGGAGTCACCGCTGCAGCAGCACGGCAGCTCCGAAATGGGGCCGCTGAGAGCCAGTCACTAACTCAGCTAGTCACCACCTGCAGCCGTACATCTGTGGGTGCCCGGGTGCTGGTGCACCCCACGAGGGTACCCGGCCCTGGTGATACCCCCTCCCCGGAGGACTGGGCAGCCTGGAGCACAGCGCTGGGTGCGGGGAAGGGCTCCAGCACTGCCGCCTTCTCCACCGCAGCAGACCCTCTCCCCTGGGAAGGCTGGGGAAAGAGCCCAAAAGCAGTTTTTGAATTACAGGGAGCCGGAGGTGGGGCTTAGGCTCTTCGGTGGTGTCCTGGGCAGCACAACCTTCCTTCCAAGTCAGTAAGTCGATATCTAATTACGGGTGAGACTCACTAGCACGGTCTGCTGCTTTGTGCCGCCCTGGCGCTGCGGTGCGGCTGTCGCTCCGGAGTAACCAGTCGGCATCCACTTTTGCCTTTGTGTTGCATTCAAGTATCTGCGAATCTGCCTCAGAAAGCTAAAATAGAAAGTGATGCATGTTTGATAGTATTTTTTTCAAATCATTGTGAAGAGCATAGAGTAGCATCCTCTACAAGTACTTCTTAGTTGGTGCTCACAGTCTGACATTTTCGGTAAGCTGTACCAAAATTAAGCAAATCCTCAGACAAAGAAAGCTCCGTGTTAAAATCAAGTTCAGACTGTAAGCATATATCAGGGACGTAAAGGGGAAAAAAAAAGAAAATGCTGCAGTGGTGTAATAATTATTTTCAAGCACAGGATTGTTTATAAATACAGGATGCTCAGAGATGTGGTTATATTTATCCAAATATGTAATTACAAGGATACAAGTTAAAGAACAAGAATTAAATACTGCCTTTCAGTAATTACAAAGGAGGAATCTATTTGGAAAACATATCCGGTGTCTTTAAAACCAAATATTAAAAAGCCTTAATCATAAGAGACAGGCGTTTGGGCTGTTTGAGAGGTTTCGTTGTGAATTGTTTCATTTTTTATTTAGTCTGGTTTTAAAAGACTAATCTAAATTTAATTTTCTGGATTCAGAATGCCTGGTTATGAGATACTAGCAACTAGTTCTATACATTTTTTGCTCTGAAGTAATTTATAAATATTCTCAGCCTTTAATTCTAGTATATATTTCATTTGGAATAAATATTTTTTATTTTTCCTTTAAAATGGTATTAATTCTATTGTAGGGCATTAGTAATATTACATATTAAAAGCATTAATTAGTGCTTTTCAACATCAAACCTAAAGTAATTAGAAACTTAATGAACCAAAAATAGTATAACGAGATCCCTTCTATTCTCCACTAGAGCGGCAATAATTTAATATAAAGAGAGGGACTCCAGAATTTCCCAGAGAAAGAGAAAATTAAATGGTGGTTGGAACTGCAGTTGCTAGAGTCATGCAGCCATTAAAAAAAGAGAGAGAGAGAGAGAGAGAAGTATCTGCATTTCAGTTCAAGCAGAAAAAGGGACCATAGGAGACCTTGAAAACTGCTTTCTTGAGCAGCACGCTGTGTATTGGTGGCATCTTGGTTTCATCTGCAAAAAATGTTACAGCTTGATTTTCAGAGCTACTCCCGGCTGCAATTTATGCATTAGAGAGTTATATATTATGAAGTCTTGATTTTTTTTTTTCCCGTTAGGGGTAATTGTTTGAAGCCTAGACATCTTTCTCTTGCTGATTTAAAATGTGGCTTTTCTGTCCTTAAATCAAGTTGGGACAGGAAAGTGCTTTCTGGATCTGATCCACTGTCACCCCTCTGCCGTGTGTGGCAACTGGGGAAGTACTGTAGTTAGCAGGTTTGGTGGGAGCTGTGGTGCTGAAAAGACCTGTCTTTGCTCTAACACTTAGTTTAGGTACATGTGTTCCTGACTGAGCAGCAGAGAGAAGACAAACACTGCGAGGTCTGGCTTCGGGGAGGTGGCAACCTCTGAGTAATATTAATAGCTTGACTAATGCCATTCAGGCTTTTAATTTCATAGTGTAGGGACACCATGTCACCTACTCAAAATCTACAAAAAGCAGTCAGTTAGAAGTGAGGAAATGGGGCATTTCAAATATTTTGCATTGCCCACGTAAGCAGGTTTTTTCTCCTCAAGTACAAGCATTTCTTCACAATTTGATAACCTTCATGTTAACCACAAATTAATATCGTTCTGTCAATAGCAAGGCTGAGAAGGAATGCAGATGTACCTTCATGGGAGATGATTGCTTCTAGAAACAAATGGTCATTAGGTCAGGCTTTCTCTTACCTAACTTTAGCTATATAAAAGATTAATATCTAGTTTAAGTGTGCCCAAAATACTGTTTTTCTTCAGCTATGCTGACTAACCCATAAGTCAGATTTCCCTCGCTTACAACCCTGCAGTGCCCGGGAGCTTACACCCTCCCACCTACAGCACCGCTGCCAATAACTTGCAGGTCATCTGGGCTACCTCTGTAGCTGGAGGAAAGAGTATGCGCTCCAGACCTTGTTTGTCCCATCTGAGGAGAGACACCTGTGTGGGTCAGCATGAATGTCCCTCTGGGGTGCCCGGGTCTCCCTCTAACATTAGAGGGAACCTAGACAAATTGCAGAGAAGGGTGCTTGACTTTCATATAGCTACCAATGGCTGGGAGGAATCGCTCCGTTCATCAAGGGTTGGGAAGCTGCTGCTGCTACACCTTGTTTAGTGCATAGCCAATTAAATCTCCTTAAAGCGAGCTTCTCCCATATGTTGCACTTGTTAGACTGCTCTAAGACCTTCCAATTATCCACGCTGATCACGAAATGAAAAGCAAAATTACTCCCCAGATGCAGGAGTCTCTAATTATATATCACAGTTCTTTATAGGGAAGTTCATGGCCCACATTTGTTTACCCTTCCTTTTATGTTTCCTTTTTAGGTTCTTGCAGGTTAAAGCAGGTTGTTGCTTCAATGAGTCTAAATTGACCAACACACCAAAACAAACTAAGGGTAAGCTGTGCTAACGTGGATATACCTCACACTAGTTAATTCACAGCAGGCAGTTTCTTTCTTTTCAGTCTTTAGTTAGCTGACTGCACAAGATATTCCCAAGTTGTCCAGCAGCGTTCCACTTGCCCGGCCTTTTTGATAACTGATGTCCCTCATTGTGCAACATGAAGGTCACACAACGAAAGTACCCACCAGTCAACAAAGCGGGACATTCACATTCCAGTAGTGCACTTGGTCTGCATTGCACATTTTGAGAAAATTGGGGTTTATACTTGATGGTGTAAACAACAGATACTCCTTTACATAGGAAAGGGATAGAAGTTTGTGCATAGCACGTGTGCAATGTAGCTGAATTAATTATACTGTTGGAGCGCAATGATTTTTATGCCTATGGTTTTGCTGATAAATCTCAATGGTCGTTAGTCCAAAATAAAGCTTTTCTCGTGAAATAAAAAAGAGATATTTTTCAGATCTGAAGTTGCATTTCTGTTCTCTCTTACGGCTCTGACAAACCCTCATCACCTGTCACATTGAAACAAAAGAATAATGAGTTTGCACTTTTGGAAAAAAAGAAACTAATCCTAAACAGTAAGGTCTTAAAAATCTAACTTTGAAATACAGTTTCCCTGTGATTTCTGGTGCAGAGGGATTTTTGAACTCAGTTTATGCAGCACAATAGCAACAGGCAGCGCACTGGGACTGAGAAGTGGGTTGCTATGCTGAGGTGCTGCAAACCAGCCTGCAGATGCATTCTGAGGTCTGAAATAAAAACACTCTAATAATTAAGAGGGGGGTTGTTTCAGTGGCACCAAAATCACTCTGCTGACTACAGTTCATTATCACTGTGCAAATACTGCATGTGTAAGGTGGTTTATACCGTGTTAAATTTGGAGTGCCCTAATTTAACAAAACTTGAGCTGGGAAGGGATTAATTTGAGATTGTGGGTATTGGGCTTTTTCTTTGGTGGTTATAGTCTCCCGGTGTGACCTTAGGTCAAAATATCAAAAGGTGTAAACTAGAAAACTTGCGGGCAATCAAATCCAAACTTATGCAGTGAAAACCCAAATACTGGAAAATGCAACCTGAAGAAGGAAAATAAATCAGACTGGCTTCTTTTCATAGGGAATGTGGTCATAGATGTTGAAATGACTGTCAAGTACAGCTTTTTAAAAAGCGTGCAGTATTTGGCAGTTCCTCTCTAAGCAGACAAAGCAAATTGTAGAAGTTCCTCACGGCCATGTTCAGGGGAGCGCAGGATATCCATGTTTCCTCAAACCATCTGACGAGCTCTTGAAAATATTTGAGAGAAAGAGTCATTTCCCTGAGCAGGTAAGATTTAATGTCAGTGTACCCAGCTGTGCGAGAAGCACTGCCGAGTGTGAGCGACTAGTATATTTGCCAGCAGGGCAACGTGCGATGTCTAATTTATTGCTGTGGGGGCTGTCTGGGTAGCTCAGCCCTGCAGCCTTTTATTCTGCCAGATGCTGATCACCTCCTGAGAGGTGCTAAGACACCTCATTTGTCAATGGGTGCTTGGCGCCTTGCGGAAAGTGATCAACGCCTTGTTGGGTTCAACCCACGAATACTGAAAAATAAAGGTTATCCATCCTCTTGCATACAGAGACAGCTAACACAAAGCCGGTGCCCTTGAGAGAGCCACGGTGACCTCTGGTGCGAGCAATTTAGAGGAAGAGACATCACTCAGTCTGCTGAATCTGCTGGAACAAAGATTCACTGTGAATAAATAGTCCTTTTAGCTTCTCCTGCTCCACCATTTCAAAGCTAGGAAATATTTTTTTCTGAAAGTGATATAATGGAAATTAACTGAGTGCTACCAGCGTGAGGGTCTCCCTGTGCAGCCTCAGACACGGGGCAGTGCCCAGCCGTGCCCCGAGGGAGGCTGTTGAGGTATGGCCCCATGCTTCCCCCTCCTGCCTGGCTGTCCCCGCCTGCATGCGTGGGTTGGTTTGTGCTGGGGTGATGTCCCTGGCACGGCTGGGGCAGCTCCCAACACCGGCACTGCCTGACCTGCGTCAGACTTTGCTTCTTTGCCGGGGGCTCCCAGGGGCTTTCTGAGGAGGGGTATTTTCCCTGCCAGAGAGCCCCAGCCTGTATGTAGCACCAACCCTGTCGAAACACGTCACCTGAGTCAGGGATCAGCTGGATTGTCTCTCCATCTCTACTAGAAACTGCACCAGCAGCTTGTACCATGCTAATTAAAGATGTCAGTGCAGCTTTCAAGAACAAAACAGATGCTGATGTCCCACAAGGAGCATTTAAAATTAGTTTGTTTACCAACTTGTGTTGCTGTTCCTTTGCTGGTTGTAAGAAAATATTTCTTTTAAGTGAGGAAACGAACAGGTATATTTACTATTTTCTCCCTCCAAACATTTCTGCTGCAGGTTGTATGGCTTTCAGCATCAGCCAGTGGGAGAAACATGGGGTTCCCTGAAAAAATGCTGACAAAGTAATTTATTTTCTTGTTTCTTTGCCCTCTCCTTGCACTCTAAACCTCAAACAGTGGATGAATCTAGGAATTATTTTAATAGCTCAATAGGGACGCAGGGCAGGGTGCTGCCTCCCTGCCACCAGCACCTCTAGCAGAGCCAGCTCTTCCTCCTGAGTGCCACCACATGCAGCATGTCTGCATGGGACCAGCCATGCTGCAGCACCATGGCTGGCACCTTGGTGACAGGTAACTACATGGTGTTTAACTTCTTCCTCTGAAGGGTTATTTCCATCCAGGATTTCATAGGATTCGGAAAAGGACTGAACATCTAAAGGCTAGCAGGGATTTCCAGAGCAAGGAAGAAAAGCCAGTACATGTCCTGTTAGACGCATTGCCAGTTGTGTGATCCACAACTGGTTGAGAGCAAGTTGTGTGATTTCACTTACAATCATTTATATTACAGTATTGTCTAAACCAGCACCAATCAGGGAGAGAACTCTGGTTGGGGATCTCACAGAAATTGAGTTTAGCCTGGTTTCACTATGTGACTTGTCCTACAGTCCTAGAGGAGGTCCCAGATTTCTTTGCACTCTCCCAGTCACTTCAGTGTGCCCCTGGCTCTGCTGCTGGCAAACAGGCTGTTGAGCCCTTCTGGTTTGGGTTTGTTTCTTTTTTTTTTTTTCAGATATACCTGGCTAAAAAAAACTAAGTTCAACAAGTTTAGTCTAGATGCACTGGCTGAGATCAGAGTCCTGTTTCATCAGGCGTCATATAAAGGCAGGATTTTACTCAGCCTGTCTCACAAAGTGCTTGCAACTTGACAAGGGAAGGGAAACAGCTATAATGATAAATGCCTTGCCAAAATCCATACAACAGATCTAATGCTGAGCCAGAAAGAGTAGCCAGGTATCCCAGTTCCTGCCATCATTTGTTGGAGCAGACCCCCTTCGAAGTGGGTAGCAGGTGGATCTGTGTATTTATTCATACCAGTGGGTGCCACCTCTGAAGAAATATGCTTAAAAAAATTACACTGCGAAGTTAAATACGGTCTGGAGGAATTGCTGGCCCCTGGCTGAGCAGCACTTCAGCCAAGGAACAGCTCCAGCAGCAGCTGCTCCTGCTGGATGATTAACATGACCTTCCTTGAATTTTGCAAAGCTAACAGCGTACAAGGACCTAGCGAAGGGCCAGATGGCACTGCTGACTTCTAGTCCACGTTTGCCCTTGATTTCAACAGAGAATTCTACCTAAAAATAATCGCTGTGACTTGGCCCCGGCTTTGGAGAAAAAAGATGCATAGATTTTCCAAGCTATAAGAGGCTAATTCAGTATTCTAATCCCTCTTTCTGCATGAGAACAAATCACTGCATTTTACCTAGTCCTTTCCACATCAAGATCGTGAGTTGGTCAAATGATAAATTATGCTGCTATGGTACGCATGCTAGCTGAGCGCCTCTCGCTTCAGCTGGAATTAAACTGTGGGAGTGGAAGTCCTCCCACCCTTCTAAGTGAATGTGGTTTGTCCCAAAGTATCACAAATTATTTTAGCTCCTTGCATATGTGATAGATTCTAGCTGCTCTGCACCTTCCCCTTTCTTAATCAAAATCAGCTCCCTGTGAAGGAGGATTAGGTCTAGAATTTGATTTTGACTGTGTTGCCCATTAGGTTTGCCAGAATAAAAAGTACTTCCGTAACTCAAGAAACATAACCCTGGCGACTGATGCACTTGATCCCTGGGCATGCGCTTAGAGTTATGTGCTTAAGATTACTGTTGTGGTTAACCCACTGCATTTTTAATAAGGGAATTCAAAGTCCTTAATACTTGTCAATCTCTTTTAAGACTATTTTGCAATGAGTTGATCCAAATTGTTTCACGTCAGCCTGAAGTGTTTTTGGACAGTACCAGGATGTAGTGCAGTGTACCGATGAGACAGACAGAGGGACAAAAGTGAGGTCCTCAGAATGAAAAGGAGAAAAACAAGGAACCAAACTGTGGAGGTTACACAGAGTGTTAAAACCCCACAGCCAACTCAAGGAAATCAGGGGTGATGCTGAGGAGGGGAACTGAGCAGCTTGGCTGCAAAAAAAAAAAAAGAAGAAAAATCAGAAATCAGACATTGCCTGTACTGAGAAGGTGATTTTGTTTCTGTGATACGTAGTAATAGGGATAGGGCTTGCTCAGCAAAGGTTTATCTGCCTTGTAGGGCTGGCGCTATATGGATTGTTGCTTGCTGTGCTACCCAGGCTGCCTTGACAGAGCTTCCCCTGAGAAAACTGTTCTCGTGGCCGTGACACTGAACAGTTATAAGAAAAAGCTGTGTGCACCCCCAAAATGGTGTGTTCCCATCTACTTTGTGAGCTCAGGTAAGGAGACGTCGTATTTCGGAACCAGCCAGAGCCAGCAGCAGAGAACAGAGCAGGCGAGCAGCCACGCGCCGGGGAGCCCCGCCGTGCCGTTGAATTGTCACAAGGCAGGCGTTTTCTCATGGCTCAATGTAGAACAAATAAATAAAGTTTCTATCAAGAAAGCGACTTGCTGCCAAGAGGGAGAAGGAGCGCCGTTGTCGATACACCAACAGAAACGGACTTGTAGGAAATCTGAGGCAGCACCCTGCCAAGTGACAAGAAGTGATAATTTCTTCCGCTGCTGCCCTTCTTCCTAGGTTAGTGAAAGGGGCAGGTCTGGTTTCAGGGCCATTACATCTTCATGTGGCTACGTTATTCTTTTTTCTTGTTTGGGTGCCAACCATGGGAAACGAGTTCAACCCATAGCACAACTTTTACCATTTTGAGGGGGGGTGTTGTTTGGTCTGTTATAAAATTCTGTATGGGATGAGCATCAATAGGGCAAAAATTGCACTCGCCAGAGACAACAGCTGTTACACTTGAAAATGAAGAAAGAAAATCTTTTTGCTATGACTGCCAACTTCTTCATGCTTTTTGGATAAGAGTGAAACAACAGCTGGCGCACACACACGTGTTCCTCCCCATCTTGCATTATTAGCAACTGTTAGTGCAAGTGAAAATAATAATCATTCACTGGTAGTAAGTAGTTTTGTCTGAAAATAGTTAATTCCCTACATGTGTGAACACATTCTCAAATGGAAAGATACAAATTAGTCATGGCAATTTTATTGAAGTAAATGGGGTTTTAAGCTGTTTGGCCTAAAACTTGTGCAGCATCTGATGTTTATGGCTATAGCAATAAAACAATCGTGATATTTTCATCAAATCATTTGAATGAGAGGTAAGAAGCTCGTAATGCTTCATCTGAGAAACTAGTAACATGACAACACTCTGCATTAAGCAATTGCAGCATTGCAGTTGGTAGGAAGTGAGACTGTCAACATCTCCTCAGACTGAGGGACAAAAACATCACCAAAACACACTTTGCTGTGATTGAGAAATCCTTCCGGTGAAGAGAAATAAAAGATGATACCAAAGGGTTTCAAATCCAGCATCAAAACAGGTGACACTCAGTGCTTTGTCGAACTCAGACAACATGCTATTGATGAGCTGCTCCTCCAGCTCCCTGCCTTCTCCACCTCTTGCTCCTCAGAGGTCCAAAATACCTTTGCTTTTGCCATTTCCACTCATGATAATGTATCATTGCTTCTGTTACCTTCCTCAACTCAAGGCAGAGGGGGAGGAAATAAATCCATGTCCTATCTTGGATGCATGTATTTTTTTCTAGGGGAAGAAGACTGCTTTACTCTCTGAGCTCTTCTGACTATGTTTCTTAGCCCTTCCTGCCATTTCCCATGACAGCAGCTGGGCAACGTGTTTTCATACAGAAGGACTGTCTCCAGCAGGACAGGCAGAGCACTGCATCCACCTCAGAAAAACGAGCGTGCACCTGGCTCTCACAACAGATTCCCTATGACAGCTCTGGCTGGAAGGTGTTCCAGAGAGAGCTGCTTCTTGCAAGGGTCAGCTGCTCAAGATGAGCAGTGCTCCAGGCTGGATGAAGCCTCCACAGGAGGTCCTTCCAAGTCCCACAGAGATCCCTTGAGCAGATGTCATGGGTGGTTACCATGGAGTGTTAATCAACCACAGGACTATGATGAGTCCCCAGTGTAATACAGACATGAAACAAGGTAAATATATTGTCAGATGTGTCAGGCCAGACATTTGCAGTGGGCTTTGGTGCTATTGCATACAGGCAGAGGTTGAGCCCTTGCCTGCAGACTAAGCCTGGTCACTCATGTTCAGGGAAGATTAAGTCAGATGGAAGCAGGTGAACATTTGGAACAGTTTTTGGCAGAGAATGTGCTAAAAGGTGCCAAGAAGAAGTCACTGCATCCTTTGTCAGGGTTGCTCGTGAGGAGGGTGTGCTGGCAGTCCCTCCAGCCCCACCACTGCCTGAGCTGACCATGCCAGCCCTGTGATATAAGGCTGCATCAGGCCTGTGAGCCAGCCTCTGAGTCATCGTCCCGGTCCCCAGCATGGCTGTGAGTCATCCCTCCCTAGCTGTTCCTCCTCTCGGAGTTTCAGCACGGCAGAAAACCCCAAACAAAAGTGTGTTGGGTAGAGGAAGCATGGTGCTCTCATCAGAAACTGCCACACGCTCAGTACCCTCCTGGGAGATGCCCAGGCAGACCCACTGCTGCAGTTAGGATCCTTCCCTCTTCATAACGCACTAATTGCCCAGGGCATCTGGCATAATCAACACCATTCCTTTGATTTACTCAAATTCCTGTTTATTCAGTTCCCAGTCGCTGCTTCGCCCAGGGGAGCAAGGGTGGCTGGGGCTGGCGAAGCGCTCGTCGTGTCCTCTGAGCAGCAGCAGTGACGCAGTGTCAGTAGACCTCAGAGAAGATGTGGCCACAGCTAGAAAAACTGAGGAAATACAGTGCTACAGCACCGGCTGCCCTGTAAAACCAAGGTTGGGCCAGAAGTTGTGGATCGGTTTCACTGAATATTGGTTGCAAATTAATGATAACAGTTAGTTAGATATAACCAGATGATGTCTGGATTACAAGAACAGAAGAAATTTAGACAAATGGGTAAGTTTGGGGCAGCATCAGAACCCACCTTATCTTATAAAGGAAGCCAAATTAGTAAACTTTTTCTTGGTAGCCTTTCTAGCCAGGAGTCATTCATCCAGTCTGGGATAAGTCAGAGATAGACCGGGTCTAAACAGAGCCCTGGCCAAGAGAGAGTCCCAGGGGAATCACAGCCCAGCACTGACTGCTAGCGTCACCCCACTTCAGGGAACGTAACACCATGCTCAGAGCAAGGATGATGCCCTGAAGACATGGAACCATCCACTGCTACCCATCAGAGCTGATGTTAAAGGTGCTCCTTCATCCTTAGCCTGAAGAGCTAAGTCTGGGGGTGACTTCTCTGGGCAGGGAGCCCTGGCACTACCATTGCCTTCACACCATCCTGAACTCCCTTCTCAAAGTCCCCAGTGACCTTCCCAGCCACACACATGTAGCTTTCCAGTCTCTTACTGTCATTGAGCCTTATATGGAGCTCCTCATCTGACCTGGGCTGACCTCCCAAGCAAGCCGATCCTGTCATGGACCCCCTGCCCTAGTCCAGGAGCTGACTCTTTTGTCCCTCCCAGGGGGTACAGGGAAGTCACCCCTGGGTTCACCCCTCCATGAGCTCCTGAAGGGTGGAAATTCAGCTCTCTTCTTGTCTCTTCTGACTTCACTTGCTTTTAGAGCAGGAAGCTTTGTTAGTTTTCTTTCCTCCACTGGCCGCCTGAGATTGTAGGCTGCACACTGGGTAGGTGCATAACGGAAGTATGCAGGGTACGGGCTTGCATCTCCCAGGGTGGCAAAATCCCAACTTCAGCATCCCAGAGTCCCTGAAGCTCAGATCCTCCAAATGGAGGGCAAATGCTGAGAACCATTTTAAAGGCAGCAGAAGAAAAAACCCCAAGAGAGGTGGCAAGAGATGGCAGGGCATCGACCCCACAGAGCCAAGCCACAGCTCAGGGACTGCCAGCTCAGCTGGGGTCTGAAGGATGACGCTGGACTTGCTGGCACAGACCCAAACAACACACCATGCATTTCAGAAGACTTCCGAAACTTTTGAGGGGATTGAAAGAGGGGAAACTCTTCAAGGAGGTTGTTCTTGGCAAGTGAACAAGAGTAAAACCAATGCAAACTGCAAGTTAATCAAATGAGATCAAATGGCCCAAGGTTTTGCCATCGTGGGATGCTGAGGGAGGAAGAACTGTGTGGGTTGGCCTCCATCCTGCCAGAAGGGCAGATGCTCTCAGCTGGGCTGCAGGAGTGGCAGTCTCTACTTGAGGTGGTGGCTAAACCAGACTGGAAAGAGTTACTCTGATAACAAAAAGAAGGGAAAGGCATAGGGGTACAAACTCAGTCTATTCTACTCCCCCCTGTAGGTAATGCGTTGAGAGCCCAAGACGCAGGCAGAGAAGAAAGTATGAAAATATCTGTGAAACAGCATCTCAGTCAGAAACGGGGGGAAAATGGCAATATTGCTTTATGAAAATAAGCTTGCCTGAGTTGCTATGGCTAACACATGGCTGGATGCTGGGTAGGAACAGTGCTGAAAATCACTGGCTACAGGCCACTAATATATCTGAAGAGAGAAAACACGGGTGAAACCAGAGCCTTGCTGAAGTCAGGGAGAATTTCACCATTTGACATGCTGCAAAGCGACAGTTGCCAAGCCTGGGTTCAGCCCAGTGTTATTAACACAGCTCCAGGGCATCCATCTCAGCTTTGGGAGAGTCACCACGTTTCACTGTTTATGACTTCGTCTGCAGATATGCTAATAACCACTTGGGCTCAGGCTCTAGCTTGCTGGCTGTGAAGCCGAAGTTGTATCACACATAAGAGGACTGCCTGACATAGCTCAGTTAACACCCCCAGAAACATTTCTCGGTGTGTGAGGCTGCCAGGACACGTGAGGGTAAGGTTTCACCCCGCCGCACAGAAGGCAGGATTAGTACATTCAGTGCTGAAATACACATTTTCCTATTTACTACCAGAGTGCCAGCTCTAATTCCCAGCAGAGGGAAAAGAGGATTTGGATCAGGTGGCTCCATTGATGCAAATGTATTTTAATTCCTCCAAACCAGCTTTTTATCCCAAGAGTGATGTTTGCTGGTATTTTAAAATTGTCTGTAGGCCTGCCACAGCCAGCTTCCCACATCTCTAGAAATCCACCGTGAACAACATTTTCTTGCTTTCCTCTACTTGAATGCCTTCCAAGTTTGTACTTGGTGAAAGGACAGGTTTTCTGTTCCTGCAGAGATGTGAAACACAGATTTTCTGGTGAAATGGCAGAGAGACTATTTTGGCAGAGGCAAATTTCCAAATCATCTGCAAGCTGCTCTCTTGCCGGGGAGATGGGCGTCATTTCAGGAGTTTCTATCACAGAAAAGAGATACACTCAGGGCTGGCCACATGTACCCGGCCATGCTGGGCGAGGAGAGCTTTGCTCTGGTGTAACATCCCGAGCTGCAGCAGTCCCCTATTAGGGAGGACAAAGATGAGGAAGATGAGGATGAGGAAGATGAGGATGAAGATACGGATCAGGAGGAGGACTATCCCAAGGTCACTGGAGACCTGAGTTCCCTTTCACAGGTGTGACGCCCAGTGCCCTGTGGGCTGGGGGAGGCTGTAGCCAGCTCCTGAGGGCTACTGGGCACAGCATGGGGGCGCAGGGGGCTCATGGAGCTGCTCCCGTTCTTACTACTCAGTCAGGCAGGGGAAATCCGCTCCACCCAGACTCGGTTCAGGCCCAGGCGAGGCTGCTCTGAACCCTGATCTGTATTGCTGTGACAATATTATGTAATCCCACATGACAAACTTGGGAAAAGTAGGCAAGTAGACTGGAAAGCGACCTGGCAGATGCCTGTGATGCTGGAGCTGATACGAGCAGTGTTCAAATAGGATAACAGGTTCTGAGAACGACACTGCAGGTCTGAGTGCCCAAACACAGCTGTCTTCCACCTGGCCATAAGCAATGCATATGCCATTAATGGATGGATGTGGGCTCATTGTACTTCTAGCATCCCTGCCTCCTGTGTGGGATTGTCGGCTTCCAGCTTGGGCGCTGTGAATCACTGCCTGGAGGAGCTGATGTCTCCACTGACCCTGCTGGGCCAAAGAGGCCTTGGCACCTAGCTTAAAGGCATAGTGGTGGGATTGTTCCAAACATTGCATCAGTTAAGCTCAGTCTGTTCTGAATATGCAAAAGATCTAACTTAATGAACTTCTGAAAACTGATGTTTTCTTTTACCTTTTAGACTTCCAGAGCTAAAGACAGGTTCATTGGAAAGGTGCTTGTAACTTGTGGTAACATAAACCAGAACCAGACCTGACCATATTCCTTTACTTTTCCAGGTGTTACCATTAGGCACTTTTTGATGTCTGCCCGCTGACTTTGCTCCCACAGAGATCAAACTCACTCTCTCCGTTTCTAGTGAGTAATGACATATTCTTGAGCAGCTCGGTGGCCATCAATACCTTTACTCACAGAGTATGGTACTACTCACGTGGAACCAGAAGGCCCTGGCCCTGAACTAGTGTCAGATGTTTGTGTTTCCTAGATCACATTACTTAGGCAGGGACAGCCGTGTTTGGGTTTGAGAGGAGACGCCTCTAGAAAAGCCTGCTCTGAGAAATTAGACTGCTTCAGGAGAGTCCCAGAGGTGGCAGAAGAGAGGATATGAGGCTTCCAGGACTATGCTTGGATTTAAGTAAGAGTCTATGGTGATTTGCATCAACTACAAATCTGCTGTCAGCAAATGATTCTAAGGTTCAATGGGTGACATGTATTATAATAGAAACATAGAATGGTTTGGGTTGGAAGGGACCTTAAAGATCATCTGGTTCCAACCCCTCGGCATGGGCAGGGACACCTCCCACTAGACCAGGTTGCTCAAAGCACCATCCAGCCTGGCCTTGAATACCTCCAGGGATAGGGCATCCACAACTTCCCTGGGCAATTTGTTCCAGTGCCTCACCACCCTCAGAGTGAAATTTTTTTTCCTAATATTTATTCTCAACCCACCCTCTTTCAGTTTGAAGCCATTACCCCTTTCCCTACCACTACACGCCCTTGTAAAAAGTCCCTCTCCAGCCTTCTTGAAGGCCCCCTTCAGATCCTGGAAGGAGGCTATGAGGTCTCCCCGGAGCCTTCTCTTCCCCAGGCTGAACAACCACAACTCTCATAGGAGAGGTGCTCCAGCCCTCTGATCGCCTTTGTGGCCCTCCTCTGGACCCACTCCAACAGGTCCGTGTCCATCTTATGTTGAGGGCTCCAATTAGCCTTTTTCTGTGACGAAATCACAGAAATATCTCTTTAAGATGTATTTTAGTGCATTTGGATATTTTGTATGTCTTTAGAATATTTTGCAATATTATAATAACTCTGTCTCCCAAGAATATGCAACAGGCTGTGTCTTAATTGTATTGTATCTACAGACCTCAGCTGAGTTTGGGACTGCTTTGCCAAGTACCATGAAAACAAATCCTGGCCTTCAAGACCATTTCCACAGACAAGCAATAGAAAGGAAAACAACCCCAAAAGTGGTAACTTGCTGAAGTTTGTCATTCAATCAGTGACACCATCAAGAGTACGAAACAGATGTTCTTGAGCCCAAGCCGTCAGGGCACTCTACCTACGTAGGGAGAGTTCCTTGGCATTTGTGGTTCCAGGACACACTGTGGTTTGGTATTTCTGTAGAAACATTCAGAGCTTCTGGCCAAGAGTAAGAGGCTTCATGTTCCAGGAGAGTAATGGGAGCAGGAGTGCAGCTCCCAGATGAGTGCTTTCCCTGAAGACTGTCACTCAAGGGCCAAAATGGGGAGGGGTTTGCCTTTTGTGTAAATATATTATGTAAAATACGTACTTTAAAACAATAGCTACAAGTGTGCTACATTGTCTGGAGCCGGTTTTCTATTGTCTTCAGTGACTTCTCGTCTGAAGCATGGACTGAAGCCAGGCGAAGGCTGAAGCGTGTGTGGCACATGGAGACGGGAATGAGGGCTGGCAAGTGCCATTGTTCTCCTCTTTGCCTCCCAGTGAACAGTGTTTAATTGTGCTTTCGGTTGTCAGAAGAGATTAGATATCTAAATTCTGGTATCAATAAGTGGTCTGTCTGATCACTTAGGTGCAGAAAACACATTTCACAGAAGAAACCGTCAGATGCATGATTAAGCCATTTGTGTATTACCACAGCAATATAGTGCATGTTTACGGAAAGTCAGCTTTTCAAAAAAGCACTCGAACAATACAAAAATAATTAAATTAACAAGAGTCCTGGGGATAAAGGATTAATTTTCCCAGCCGGCTGCCAGTGGGGATGAAGGCTGGGTTATCAGCTCCACGTAAGAGAGGTCTTTCTAGCAGAGCGCCAACACTCAGAGCTGTCCTGAGGAAGACCCTCTCCATGGGAACAGCACCCAAACATAAATATTTCTCAAAGACAGATTAAAACTAAAATGTGAATGATGGGAGGAAACCAAACAGAAAAACAGTATTACAAAAGGGGGAGAAAAGGAATGAGCTATTATTTGAAATGCTTACCAGCGGAGGACACTTCTGTTAGTTTTTGGCAGAACAAAAGGACATTGCAAAGAAAGTCAGAAAAGTGCTGCTTTTCAAAACACTTTACAGTCAGCTCTGAAATCATATGCGTACATAGCCTCCAGAGGCTTGAGCAGAGGGATATGAAAATGTCTCCTGTGTTTTTTCTTCCAGAGTCAAGGGGAATATATTTTTCCTTATAAAAATAAGGCATGATGGAAGACATTTCTCAGGAGCATTGTGGCCCCAGGTGTGCTGCCCTGGGGTATTCCCGTGCACAGCGGGGCAGGCTGGTGTCCCTGCAGGGAGGGCAGCAGCTACCAGCCCCACGGGGGACCTCAGCATGGGGAAAGCCTGTGTCTCCTCTTCATCCCAATTAACTGCAGTTGTTGCTTGTAGGGGGTTTAAAGTGCATGTGTGTCACTCCTGCTCTCCAAAAATTAAACAGGAGGGGGCAGAAGGAAGAAGTTCCTGCCTGCAGCCCTTTTCCATGCGACATCTCCACGGCCCATGACAGAGAGGATGGAGTTGCTCCTGCAGGGCGTCCAAGCACCCCGAGGCACCCTGTGCTGGGCAGGTATAGGGGTGCCAGGCTGTGGGGGCCCCCCAGCCTGCAGGCAGGCCATCTCCCACCTTGGGCCAGAACCTGTTCTCCCACCCTGGTCCCCAGCTCCTTGCAGTGGGTATCTGGGCCTGGGACCAACAGTGGCAGTAATGGTCCTTCTGGTGCAAATATTAAGCAAGACAAAATAAATGCAGGGAATAGTCCTGTTCTGCCAGGAGGGGTAGGTAGGAGGGACAGAGAGGCACAAGCCCTGTTCTGGTCCAAAGGGTGAGGCAGAGCTTGGTCCCTGCTCTCCCTGTGGCTCAGAAATAGATGGAGGAGACAGCAGCTAGGAACTCTGGCACCCACGGGTTATTTGCTCTCTCATCACTTGTGAGGTTTTTGGGGGAGGGGGGAGAAATGCAAAGAGGAATCGTCAAGGAGGGTCTGCTGAGGCGGGGAGTGCTGGAGAGCACGGCTGCTGCTCACACTCGGCATCTGCTCCCTGGGGAAGAGGCCATTCCCTCCCACCCAGCATCCTCATCACCTCCAGCCTTTCTGTCCCTGACTTTACACCCAGCAACCTCCTTCCCAGTGTGTTTCCACGTGGAGGATTTAAATAAGGAAGCAGAAGGAAAACACGTTTGTGGTGCTGATGTGGAATTCACGGCCTGTGCGATGACGATTCTGCTTGTGCCTTATTTCATCCTTCCCTTCTCTTTGCCTACACATGGCAAAGAGTCCAGCTCTCCTGTGTGCTGTACGGGGACTGGTGCAATGGGACCCAGTCTCAGCTGGATGCTCTGCTCTATGGTAATGAAGACAATTAATAATATGAGGAAAGAAGGGAGGGTTTGCCCAGAAGGAGGAAGCCAACGTGAGCAGGACTTGATAAGCAACATCACAGAGAATTGTTTCTGCAAATAGTAAGTTATAGGCTAGCACAGGTCTGTGTTTTACATAAATTTTATTGTGTTTTGGAGAAAATTGTGTACAGTCAATCAGGTTACTCCAGCAGCAGGTAGTATGTTTAGTATGTGCAGTCTGGTCTTCTTCTTTCCAGCTACTCAGCATAATTCTTAGCAGGATTTTATGTTCTAAAGGGTAGCTAAAACTATCCGCATCTGTGAGGGCATCTCTTCCTATTGGGGTTAATGACATTTTTTGGAAAATTCCTAACTATATTCTGAAATTAAGAAGAGACATCCTGTGTTTTTGTGAAAATTCAATAATATCTCTATCATTCCCTAATATGAGTGTCTGAAAATGTTCTCCATAGACAAAATGTACTGCCAGTGTTGGAGAACATTTCTTCAACACAGAGCTTTTTATCTGTTGTAATTTTTGTCATACATCACCATCTCAAGTCTTTTTATGAATAACAATTGAGTGTTTTTGAGTGGACAAATTTTGTTCTGAAAAAAGCTCTGGATTTGAAAGAGAAAAAAAAATCCTAATGGACCTGCAATTGCTTTAACAAAGTACATTTAAAAAAAACCCTGATGGCTGATGATTAATCATCTGACAGGGAGGAGAGTATTGCCTAAAGAAGGAACACAGACATTGTGCTTGTGAGTGCCAGCTTAAGATACTTCTGTCTCTGCGTACTTTGCATCGCCTCTGTGCCATGGCACACCACTCCCAGCCTTGCATTGGCACAAGTGTCCCCTTGTTGCTATATGGTTCTGGGAGCTAAGCTGGCTTTTAGATGAAAAATAATGGGCTGAGCTATTTTCCCTTCAAAGGAGACCCCTACTCTGGCTTAAAGCCTGGCAACACCCAGGGCAGTGCCGGCAGAGCGAGGGCACGTGTGCTACGGCATGGAGGCAGGAAGAAGCAGCTGCAGAAGTGCTAGAAATTGGAGTGGCTGCTGAAGACTTGCTCTGAAGTCATGGCTGTACTTTCTACTTTTCTGCATCAGTTTTTAGCCAATGCTTTTTCTCAGATGTCAGTGCAGTTATATATCTGCTTTCCATAGGTTGAACTCCACTGACAAGCAAATATGTTGTTTGGGGAGTCCCTTTGCCCGCAACTATCTGCAATTTCCCCTTTAATTAAAAACAAGAACTTCAGTTCCAAATTACCTTCTTGTCTCTTACAACCCCAGGTTATCATTTGTACAACTAATTATAACCAGACCTAACATTAAAACTAGGAATTGAAAAAAGCCCTATAAAAACAGAACACAGAGTCCATATTTCAGTCATTAAAAAACAAAAGGAATCAAGGCTTTCCTTGATTTTGGATAGTCCGTAAATGTCTTGAGATAGTACCTGCAAGAAAACAAGCAAGAGAGTGAACCTGCATACATACAAGGAAACTGCACAGTTTCAATACAGCTCAGCTGAGGAACCTTAAAACTCCTTCAAACTGCCTCACTTTGTAGCCTCTGTGTGTTGCTCTGCAAAAGAGTGTTCCAAAACTATTTACACCAGGTTAATTAATTAAGTGAAAGCTGGTGATACTGTTAAGGTTCTGACAGACCTGAAGTGGAAGCTTCAGGAATGCAGAGCAGGGCACCATATCTACTCCAAAGGACTGCAGAGGTTGTAAGGGAACCCTTAGGAAAGGTTCACGTTTACAAGGCTCAGTAAAAAGAGGCTTTTGCATGGTGGAAGCAGTGAAGCAACTCCTGCCTGATTAAATTACTATCAATCAGGCCCACTTGACTCAACAGGGGCTCCATCCGACTGCCTTACTTTCACCCAGTCACAAATAAGCCGGTACAGCTCTTGCACATAGTATTAAATTTCAATTTTAACTTGAATCCTGGCCCTGCTTCTCTACCCCTCCCCGGCTTTTTGCAAACTGCATTCCAAGAGCAAGCAGCAGCATACGGCAAGAAACAGTTTGATACCTGTGATGGTGATAAGCACGTGGCCCGATGCAGCAAAGAGTGAAAAAGGCAAAGGCGAAGGCTGGTAGGGACCAGGTTGCTATGGCAAAACCAAACCATTCCACAATTTCTCCAAAGTAGTTGGCTCCAGAAATGTAGGTGAACAGTCCCCCTGAATCAACAGAAAAAATATGTCATTTTTACAATCATCTCATGCACATGGAAGGTTCTTTCCCATAAAGTCAGCAGCAGAAGACGCCACCTTTCTTATGCAGAGCCCATAACAGCAACCTAAACCCACTGCCCTGAAGCCAGTGGAAGCATGCCAAAGGAGGATCTTGTACAAGCACAAGAATTAAAGGTGATGCTAACCCAGAGACTTTCAGCACTTTCACAATCATTTATTTTCATTTGGAAAAGGACTTAAGAAAGCCCATTTAATTTAAATTAAAATTATTAACATTAGTCAATTCTCTTCAGGCCCTAAAAAATGTTTTGCAACTCCACTACCTTTGGGGAATGCAAAACCTGGATCTTAGTTTTGCACCTTAGCTAATCACAACGTCTACAAGAGGCAGGTAAGTATTGCAGGTGAGAAGCTCTGGGGTAGAGATATTGCCATCCATAACAAACCAGCAGAAGGAGTCAACACCAAACCCAGGAAACTCCTGGATCCTCATCCATATTGCTCTACAGAGCTAGACATTTCCTGGTGCACCACTCTGGCCCACCGCCACTCTTCCTCACCTTGAAGGAGATGGAAAGGAAATTCTGCACCTTGCATGCTTGATGTTACTTTTCCCCCTAAAGTTTACACTTTGAATGTCCCTTTTGCAGTGTAAGAATTCCTCTACTTCTTCTTCCTGGGCATGGAAAAGACATTTTCTGTCTTTGCAGCTGCTTTTTACAAGGCTAAAATCCTTTTCCTATGGTGTCCCACTTCAGTCTTCTCTAAATTACACAGCCCATTTCCTAAAGCCTCTCCTCACAGCTCAAGTTTTCCAGATACTCTTGTGGCTTCTCATGGACTGTCTGCAGCTCAGAGGGGCACCTGAACCGAGTACCTGTGCAGTACTGGCAACTCTGCTATTATTGTCGCTTTGCTGTGAATTCAGTCAGAAAACATTATCTATCCTGCTGCCCTACTTTCTCAAAGGAGGTGGGGGATAAGAATATACCCTGAGGAATCTTGTAAGTGACTTCCCCGGGTTTCCTCAGCTGGCGCAGCAGGAGATCACTGTGAATGTTGATTCCCATTCCCAGCAGAAATAAGAAGAGGCCTACGAAACAAACAAGAAATAGATTAGAAAGGCAGCTCTTCATAGTTATCCCTACTCAAGCATATACGTGAGGTTTATCTTTGGAGCAGGCAGATAGGAGACCTAATGTAAGGCAGGTAAAACGATGTGCTGCTCCCGAGAAGACCACTGAACAAGAGCAGCATAGATGACTGGTGACAAATAACCCTATGTCTCTGTGTCAGTTGCGGGATCACAGTCCTCTGGGATCACCTGCATTGGATAGCTTCAGTGTGGAGAGCAACTCTAGACAGAATGTTGACCGTCCTGAGCGCACACTTTTGTTGGTGAGACCAGAGCACTTTCAGCTGGTGTGAGAAAAAGCTGAACTTCCCAGCTGGCCATAGTCACCACTTCTTGAACATCAAGGCCGGGGGGACAAGGTACCCAACAGACACTGCTGGCTGATGGCAGCCAGCCACGGCTGTGGACGTTACTGCAGAGCGACCACGGAGCTGTTGGCAAGTACCATTACTCTCATTTTACGGCTGGGGAAAGAGGAGCATAGAGAACACAAACTTAGCCAGCACATCGCCAGAACTGGGAAGGGAACCTACATCTCAGCGCGGCTCAGTCCACTGCCAGCGAGGCTGCTTGGACAGAGCTATGGGCATCCACATGGAGTAGTTATTTGCTGAAGGATGCTGACAGCTTCTGGCCGGAATAATTCATTGACCATACTCCATTTCGCTGAAAAACTAGAGACTTTTGATTGAGAGACTCTGCAGGTGACATGCCCTACATTTCATGCCACATTAGACACTGAGAAAACCACCTCTGACAATGATTGGGAAGCAAGGAAAGAAATAGAGGTGATGTGTGCTATGAAGTATAGAAAAAAGACTAAGTGCTGGTAAAACCTGAACTCTTCCAGTAGCAACAGAAAGTTGGTAAGAGTCTGTAGAGGAAGAATATACTGTTTGGTTTTTTTATTTAATGTTTCAAGTACTGCTCATACTGATTTCCTTTTTTTTTTCATTAAATATATATTTTATTTATCATGCAAATTATGCGATGTGGTGTTTTCTTTGCTAGGTATGGGAGCTCTTACTAAAAAATGTCCAGGATTTTTAATATGTGATGCTGTCAGAAAAGACTGAGCTTGCACGCACAGTCTGAAACAGGGTACAGAAAGTACCTTGGTTATTTTGTACTTGTCACATCCAAAACATTTCCTCAGACCTCCATGTTAATCTTCATTTCTATGTGCGCATTTAAAAAAACATCCTCTGTGCAGCACCAAATGTGTAATGCCACCTAGCTGCTCCTGCTCAGATATTCTCTCAGGGATTTTACAGGGTGATATTCAGATAAGCTACTAAGTTACAGAATACAAAGGAACCATATTAACATAGAACCAGACTGTGGGTGACCTCTAATCTTTCCATGCGCGTTATACAAGAAAAAAAGAGCCCTTTGTCTCTAAAGCTTCATTTATGCTGGGGTTTTGCCCTTCTTTTCTCTCTCTGTCGGAATAGCTGCATCAAGTGCAAAGCTCCCTGGCAGGGAAGAGAAAGCCACAGTTTACGCTTGCACAGGGCCGCTGCTGGGTGGATGTTTCTGGCTGAGCAAGGGCACATCCCTGTTCAGCTGAGGCCTGAGATTGCGCCTCCGCAGCCCCATAGCAGGAGGAGGCTCTAGAGTGGTGTCAGTAAAACAAGGCCGGTGATTTGGGACTAGCACATTACATCGTACGCTCTCAAAGGTGGCTGCCTAGCAAAAAATAAATAAATAAAAAATAGTCACTGCACATTTATTTGTTTTATCTGGGCCAGCAGGCAGGTTTTATCCTGATTTCCAGCACAACTGATTTGACTCACATGTTCAATGAAGATTAGGACATAATCCAAAATGCTTCCAAATTGCTTGGAGATTAGATCTTGGGAATCCTGCAGCTCTAATTACCTGATGTAAATCTGATGTCGGTGCACCAATCATTGGGATATTCAGCGCAGTAAATCAGGTAGTACCCCTGGAGGAAGCCATTATAGATACAGAATAACATGCCAAAGAAAAGCAATTGCAGTGGGAAAGGTCTGCCTCTAGTGAAGAAGGGGTAAATAAATGTCCTAAGGTAGATAAGAAAACAAAGTCAGCACATTACTCATGATAACGTTGTATTTGCTGTTTCTCTGCTGTAGGTAAAAAAGCTTTAACAAAACACAAAATATAAAAAAGGTCAATAAGGATTGAAAAAAAGGAAAACAACTGTAAAAAAAAAACAAGATTAGCAACTAATGGGAACAAGAAATACTGCAGATACCCACATTTTTTTGATCCTTCAGGACTGAACACAAGATGAGAAACTAGAAATCTCATCCCGAGTCACTGCCGCCTTGGGAATGTCTCTCCGCCTTCCTTCTCCCTTGTTGGTAAAATGGGGAACTCGTGCCCACAAACAGCATTTTTGTTTTAAGACCTGGGCTGACCTTTGCAGTAATGCTGCAGAGGGCCGAGCAAAGGGTGCTGTGGAGGCACAGGGGCACACTGATGTTCAAACAGTATTGCGGGGCAGTACCAACTGCAATATCGATTCCCCAAACGAGCATTGCTATGCCACACGCACTGTGGAAGAGCTTTGTTGTGGAGAAGACATTTCTGATCCCGCTAGCAGGACTTTAGTCCCTGAGAGCTTTAGTCCATGGTGGAGATGGAGTTGAAGACAGTGCCGAGACCTCTCTGGCTCTCTCATCCCCTGCAGTGCATAGCCTGGGGTGTAATCCCCTTTCCCAGCCTCTCCCGCTCCACTCAGGTGACGTCCGCTCATCTCCGACACACAGCAGCTCTGTCCTGCTCTGCTCGGACACTTCGACACAGAGGCAGAGCAAAGTTGTCGGCTGTCTAGGGGAGCTGCTTTGCCTCCAGTCCCTGCCTCTCCTCCATGCTTTCAAACTTTTATTTAAAATAAGAAGAGCTAAACCCCTAAGTTTAATATGCTAATTGCCAAGATTTCCACGCAGCTCCAGCAGCTAGGGCTTCCTTGGACAAAAGTGGTGCTAACACTAGCAGTCACATTTGTAGGAGCAAGTAAATAGTGCTTATATAGTTTTCATTTTCACATATCTTTGGTTCGGGTGTCTGTATCCCTCTTGACACTTTGGACAATCCGTATCATCCTTGGGAGAGTGAAATGGAGAAGTTACGTTCACATTCGTTAGGCATTTTCTTACCTGACCAATTAAGTTCTATATGTGGTAAAATCTACACTCTTCATTTCTTTCTTTTGCCCTCTTGGGCTTTGGATGGTGCTCATCATACCCATATATAAGCACTATTGATAAGCAATTCAAATCCCGGGGTGCCAATATCAACTTAAGCAAGCTGATGCATAAAATGTCATAACACCGTAAATCTGGATTAAATCATACTGAGCACATCTAAAAGTGAGTAAGCAGAGTACAAGCAACAACATGTTATTGTATTCACTGCTTTCCAAAGCAAGGTAAGCCAGTTATCCAGCAATTAAAACCGTTGTGATGCAGAAGTGCTGAATATTTCTAAATACAGTGAAACCTAAGAGGTACAGAGAATATTTTTCAGACAGTGATATCATGTTTGTCATACTTATTACAGTATGGAAAGGAATGCGTTTTGGAGTAATGTTTCCAATAATTATTGATTATGCCCTTCAGGAACGGGATTTACGAGTAGGCAAGGCCAGCTTTAGCAATCTGACCTGCCTGTTGAAGTAATATTGACAAATTGGACCTGAACAGCTATGAGAAGAAGTGAGAAACTTGCAAATGGAAACTCGGAGAAAGCAAATTGTATGGAAGAGAGGATGATATCAAACCACACGAAGTGAGTTTAGGAGGGGAATTTATACAGCAGATCGGAGCGGGACTTGCGCTGCTTTATCCTTTGTCAAAACCAGTTATGTTTAGAGCCTCTTAATTTTTACAGCTGATACAAACAGAAGTTTCTAGCATGAGCTGGCATTTCTCAGCTCCCAGCGAAGTTGATTGTTGCCATGGTGCTTCCCGATGCTGCTGTTTCAGGATAAAGGTTATAGGCCCTGGAAGGTGACTTCTCCTGCAGTAACAGGAGGGCAAAAATCAGCAGCAGACCTATCTACCGTGGATGGAGTGGATGCAGGACAGAAAGAACCAGCATGCAAAGTGTAAGTACAATCACAGGGGAGCCAGGAGGCGTCAGCTCTTCTTTTGTTGAGGGAGTGAAATCCTGGCATTGCTGAAATCCCGCCTCATAGCGGTTTTGAAAATCCAAGTCAGGATTTCATCCAAGAATCTTTGTTGTGGAGAAACTCCTCCAAGAAAATCTGCTTGGGTCTGGAAATCCAGAGGCCAGATTCAGTTCTCTGTATCTGAACAATGCCTAAGTCTTTGTTTTAATACAGAACTTGTCAACTTGTACTACATAGCTACTCGAGGGTGCATAGACTATTCCTGACGGGTCCTGAAAAAGCAACTGAGATAAAGCGAGGACATTTAATAGGTTTAAATATTCCATGGAAGAGTCTGCATCTCTGACGGAATTATTTTGCAGTGTGAAAATCAAAGCGGGACTGAAGGCGACCATTTTAGAATAACAGAACAAAAACTGGCCTTTTAGATTTAGACCAATGACAAATTTGACCTTTTTCTTTCAGTGGAGTATTGATGACTAATCCTTTATTCCTTTATTATCTTTACTGGCCAAAGGCACTGCATCTGACTAAAACATTGCCAACAGCTTCTTTTTAAATGAGTGAATAATAAATAATTCATCTTCTCCAACATTTATTTTCCAGAAGAACAGGTTTAGAAGGGAAAATCATTTGACATTGTATTAAATTTCATCTTAAAGGTATTAGTACAGCTCCTTGAAAGCTCCAGAGACCCTCACCCAAGCAGGGGGAAACTATAGGTTTACTCTTCTTCCCACAGAAGGTGGAAATCTTTTCACAAATATTACCGTAATCAACTAAGAATGAGCTCTCAGTCCTCCTCCAACAGCTTGTTAATTGGAGATGTTGAATGCTGCTGCTGTGTCTTCTCCTCTCCAGGGCCCAGATGCAGTAGTTCAGATAGTAGCAGCTCATGTTTTCCAGTCTGGAAACTTGAGCTGTTTCCAGTGCTTATGAGGTGTTTCACACCCGGAGCACCTGGGTCAAGGGCTCAGAGCAGGCAACTGAGAATAGGGGGCACCTCGCTCTCTCCCACTCTCTGGGTCACCAGCCTACCGCTGTATCTGCCCACCTAGCCCTCTGCCACCAGGCCCTCTCCTGGGTCTAACTGGGATGAACTAGGGGCCAGGAATTGGAGATATTGCTAAGGCAGGCAGGGCTGATGTGGTGCCTTTCCCTTTGAAAGACAGGTGCTGGCCATAACCCAGCTTGTCCTACCCATGCCGGGGCACTGTCGGAATGCCCTGGCCCATCTCCTGTAACCCTGGCCAGCCTCCAGAAGAGAGTTATGGACTTCTCCTGACCAGGGCTGCTCTGAGTTCCTGCAGGGATTTTTTGGCTCTCCTTGAAGGATGGAGGGCAGGCCTGCCTTGCATGCCTGGTGAGGATGAACCAATGTGTTGAATGATGCCTGAGAACCATTTCCATGCAGTCTGGGCTCCACACGCCCTGGTTCTTCACTTGTCCCACCCAGACATACAAAAGATGAGGAAGGCTGGTTGTCCAAGTGAGGCCAGGCAGGCAGGCTCCTGTGAGGGTGATGCCTTCAGAGCCCTCACAGATTACACGTATGCTGAGCTGACTCCATAGCTGGAGCCATGCATTGGAAAACACCCCGCTGAGCGGTGAGTATGGCCGCAATCGTTGCAGGGGTCCCACAGGCGGGCAAGCCGTGCCCCTCCTGCAGGGGAAAGACACCCTGCTACATTGAGAGCATGTCACAGCCCCTTCTCTTGCTCCCTGAAACCCCATTGCTGAGGTGCTGTCTGCACTTCTCACCGCTTTATTGGTACCTTCTCAACCAAAGGCCTCTCTAAGTTAGAGGAGACCTTCCCCAGCTCCTTTCCCCTCTGTCCCTGGCCTCGCCAGATGTCCAGAGCATCCAGAGAGAGAAGGCTGATGGGAGCCATCCTGGTGGGCTCAAGCCTGATTTCCTCTCCCTGTTCTGCCTTTGCCTGGTTGCTCCTTGGATGCTTTCAGGAAGGGATGGGTACTGCGGTGGGCACTCAGCTCCAATTTCACCTTTGGTGCTCTGTTTTTAGTTTTGACCCTTTGACTCTCACCCAGTCCCTTTTCTTGTCACTGTTTGGGACTATTATTAATTCCTCCATCATTATTTGGCCTCTCTCTAGACACTTTGCTGCAGCTCCCTTTTTAGGGGGATGCTTCTGGGTTTCTTAATTTGTGCAAATATCTGTACCACAGGTGATAAGCAAAACTGTGTGATTTGTGTTACACTAACTATAGATGAGTCAGACCTGAAAGGACAGAAGGAGTTCCCTTCGATCTGTCTTGTGAACAGCTTGAAAAGATTGGTGTCCAAACCTGGGGAGATTACCTGGACCTCAAAACTGTTTTATTTGCACCGACAATCAACAGCATGCCTTTGCCATAGGTCATTGCTGGAATCACGTTGCTGGGGAGCTGCTGGCACCCTTGGCATACCTGACCATGTGGATGAAGGCTCAAGATGTTAGCAAACATGAGGGACTTCTGCCTGGTCTTCTGCCTGGGGCATCCATGATTAGAGGCACAAAGCCTCTAATTATTCTAGAGACTTATGGATGTCATATGATCTGTCCCAAAGACATCTGCTGCTGAAGAGTCTTTGCTAAAATTTGCACATACTTTCTCTTTTTCAGCCCAATCCTGTAGGTTATTTGTGGATTGCACTCTGAGGTAATTTTTAGCTTTTGCTGTTTTTGAGTTGTGTTCCACTGATTCCCATTGAATACTTATAGAAGACTCTCAAGTCTATTCTCCATGTATAGTCAACACCAGGGCACAATCTGGTACCTAATTTTCCTGTGCCCAATTCAAAACTTTTCAGTTATCCCAGATCGGGTTTAAACAAATGTAACAGTTACAGTGCCAGTTCCAAGCAGTAGGCAACCTTGCTATCAGTTCAAAGGGAACGTAAAACAAAATACCCTGAAATGCTTTCAAAAATGAAACAAAGCATTTTAACCCTCCCTCATACAGATGCCCTGGTGTCACCAACTAGGGTAGAGCCTCCTCACCCCTCATATTCCTCTCCTCAAACATCCTACCCTGAGATGCATTGCCCTTCCCCACTTATTCTTATGGACTCTGCAGTAGCTCGAAAAGGCCAACAAGCCAGGTATATTTAAACAAGGAGAGCAAGTAGGTTAATTAGCAGCCGCTTGTACTGCGCAGGGCGGACCGTGTCCCTTTTGCTAAGAAGGTGTGCACAGTGAGACATGCTCTGGCACAGCCTCAGGAACAAAATCCGAGCTACAACCCCCATCACACACACCCCCCAGCAACGCCGGCGGGCAGGAATGCCGGACTGGCCATTAAGCGTCTGGCAATACCCACTGCAGGTACAGGACAGACAGCAGATCTCTTGACTGCAGTATTGTAGTTGTACCTCATCTCCTGATGTAAGGAAGGCTGTAAGTTCAGAAGCTGGGCTTTTTTCGGGAGCTGATGTCTGGCTGTAGCTGCCGGCGGAGCCCGCCAGCGCGGAGGGTGCGCAGTAGCTGTGCGTGCCACTGAGTGACTGCCAGCTGCAGGGCACGTCTTCCTCGCCGGGGCGGGGGGCTGCTCCGTGCCCGATTCCTGCATCACTGGGACTGTGTGAAACCATCAGATAACTATAATCACTTGCTGGTTCATGGCCCAGTTTGTAAACTCATCTCAAATTGTTGTCCAGTGACTGTGACGGGAGTAAGAGAACTCCCTTTTTATTTTAATCATTCAGATTTACAGATCTAGTTATGACTAACAAAAAGTTGGAATCAGCTCTCCTTTCCAAGCCACATGCAAAACATCCTACTTCCATGATCTTCCAAAGATGTTTGGACAATCTTTTGATGACTATAATTAAAGGAACAAGAAAGATATACATATTACTGAAAAGCTTACAATTCAGCTGTATAAAACAATAGCAAACCTGTCATGCCAGGTTCATTTCTGAGTACTCTGTCTAAAAAAATTTGCTCAATGTACAATCCTTGGGCTGTTCGTGGCCCACTTATGAAATTCATCCAACCTGAAGCCTGTTCATAGGGACACTCTTTCTTTGTGGTCTCTTAGTAGCAGGTTCAGGGTTGGATGAAGACATCTGGCAGAAGCAGACTCATCTTTCCTGGGCAAGAGAAGCGGGCACACATTTGATCAAGGGGTGGGCGAAGGACTGAGGAAACCCTGAGAAAGATGGCACCATGCTCGGGTTTGAGGGGTTTTTGAGAAGAAGGGCAATGGAGAACAGAAAGTCTGGTCAGCACTGGCAAAGACAGCAGAAATGCAGAAGGATTCAGTGGCAAAATAAGAAGAGGCATGGAAGAGTGCCACACTGAACCATTGGGGCTCCCAAATTTGGACTGAAGATTAGTAAGAACAGACATATTAGAGATAAAAAATAACATACAATATTAGAAAATAATTTAATTGGGAGAGCTGAATAGCTGTGACCAAGAGTTTTCACGATACTGAAAGGAAGTGAGCTTGAATACAATGAAATGTCTGTTAAATGTGATACAGAAACAACATTGAAGTAAAGACCTTGGTAGGACTGGGAGAAGGAGGGGCATAACCACAGGTTACAGATACAGGCAGGTCCTTTAATAAAGAGAAGAAAAACTCTAAGGGTTTGGAATGCATATGCGTTTTCATATTTCAGGGGATAAATTATATTCCATTTAAGAGAGGCAGAAGGTAGCAGCTGCCCTGGGCAGCAGACCACCTTTTACTGCACTGTCTTTTGAATGACCCAATATTGGCTTCTGCCAAGACAGAGCACTGACTGTGAAGGACCTCTGCTCTAATCCAGTATGATAACTTCCGGATTTCATAATGTCTCATGACTCATCTAACAACATTACACACAAACTGAACAAGTTAAAAATGTTAGAGTAAACTCCCTAGAACTGGCATTTACGAGTGAAGCTCCAGAGTGATACTCGCTATCCCAGGAAGGCTGACACCGTGGATGGCAGCACTTGCAGAAGCCAAATCCATCGGAGACTGACAGTCAAACGGAATCAGCAACTGTCCTTGACTTCTGGCCACACAAGTCATAAATAGAGACTTCAAGTTGAATCCTTGGTGCTGGGTCAGAAGAGCTCAGGTGCTTACAACTACATCTTAATAAAGTGGGATTATAGGAAAAAAAAAAAGCATGTGCATCTGATGCGAATGGCTAAAAATAAAATGCTGCTTCTATATTACTGTCAATCATTGCTGAAAAAAAACATGATGCATTTGACCTCGGGTAAATTTAAGGAATCTCAGCTACGTAACGCTCAGTCCCAGCACTATAAACACCTAAAGTCAGTCATTCTGAGCATCTAGCACTAATCAGTAGTGCCTCATTGACTGTTACAGATTTTAGGCATGCTAAATACAGTTAGCAAAGTAAGAAGGACAAATACAGTTTAGGGATGAAATTGAGTCCTCTTCACATTGCATACAGGAATTATCAGATGTGCTATACTTAATAAAATACAAGTGGTTGAAAAAAGGAAGAAAAAGGGAAGGGACAGGACCTAAGAATGGGTATTTGTTTTTAATTAGTGAAGAAGAGCTGTGTAGGCTCTACTCCAAGGCAAAATTCACTACAACAGCAGGCAGGTTTCAAAAGTGTTTTGCAAGTTTGTTTGTAAATCAGTTCCTTACTCCTCTTGTTCTTCTTCCATTATTTCTGAAACTGTCACTGGAAAAATCTGGTATCTTCCAGTGATTACCAGCATCCAGTTAGAACCAAAAAAGAAGAATTCTTCCTTGTCACTGGTAAAAAAGGCATTGAATCATGAAAAGCATTGATCTTTTCTACTGGCATTAGCAGGTATAAAAACAAAACTCTACACTTCAATTATTATGCATTTTCTAAAGGGAAACCAAGAACAGAATTTTTTGGTTTGGTGCATTAACAAGCTGCATCAGCAAGTCACAATCCATCAGCAAGTTACACTCAGTATGCATTTGTATTGGTATATTTGTTTCTCAGATGTTTCCATTTTGGTATACAAATACCAAATAGGTTTTAATTACCCTTAAATATGAAATATTATTTTATTTATATTGGCTATTAGCTAACTACTTATTTCTTCCTTTTTTTTTTGAAAAAAACAAAAAAAGACATCTGAAATGAGAGCTGAACTAAACTTTAGGAAAAATTGGTTGAATGCCCATAACCAAAGGTGACTGAAGCAAGAGCCTAGAACCAGCTGTTAATATCTTTCTTGCCATCACCTGCCAAACTGGGCAAATTCATTGGAAAGACGGGGATTTGTTTTAAAAATATTTTGCTCTTTCATAGCCAAAGAAGGTAAAGTGAAGCTAACAGAGCAAAGGAAATATGTCTTCTGTACAGATCCCTGCTGAAATCAGTACCATCCTATAGAGACCCACAGTTTGTCCTCAGTCACTAGACAGCCAGGATCCTAGAGTCCAGGAATTACAGCATGATGGACTTTTTGTCTAAAAAGCTAAGCACCAATACTTGTAACAGCGTTCTTGACTGGGAGTGCTATATATCTACAACAGCAGGAGGCAGGACTCATTTCTATATTTAACTTGGGTAATCCTGTTTTCTTAAAATAGGTTTGTTGAGTGAAGGAATTGACATAAATTGGATTTATTATAGGAGAGAGAATCTCTCTTGGTAAGAGAGATCTCTCTTGGTGAGAGAGATGCTCTGACAAGAAGTCAAGGTGCAGGGACAGGATTTGGAATCAGCTGAGCAAAAAAACTAGCCCCAGCAAAACCTTTTGCTCAGGCTGCAGACTGAACTCAATGCCAGGCCGGCCACCTCAGTCGAAACCCTAATTAAACTCGGTCCAGATTTATACATGTATGAGCATTAGAGGACAGGACAAGTGTTAACACAACTAGATGGACTGTGGTGATGACAACTGTGCAGATCTCACGGTGCTTCACGCTTACCTCTACTACTTGATAGTACCTAAAGGGCAGCAGTACTTAAAGATTATGAGAATGTTTGTTGTTTTATCCAAGCAATGATGTGTCAAAGGCTTAGCCAGCCAAAGCATGTATTTCAGCAAGGTGTCTCACTCTTTTCTTCTCCAGAAATAACCACTTGATATTTATGAAGACAGATCACTTTGTTCCTATTGCTAAACTGTGGGTGTCTGCCAAAAGCATGAAATGTGTGCCAGAGTAACTTAACCAGACGCTACGCTATGCACTTCAGAAAGCTCACTGCTCCACTGGAGCAGAGAGTTCAAAGAGTTCACAGAGGCTAAGAGTGTGAGCAGAACAAAAGGACACATCTACATGAAAAATGGTACAAAATCCACGGACGCACAAATCTGTGCTCTTACAACTGCACTTAGAGAAAGTGTAATTAGTTTCCATGAGTGGTCCACATGAGTGGGCCTGAGAAATGACCAAAGGAAGCCAGACATTTGGTAAGCTATGCATCTCCAAAGCTAAATCTTGGTCAGATTGTGTCCAGCCAACATACAGTAGTCTCTAGCATTGCAACTAGAGTTGCAAAACACATTGCTAATAGTTTTTAAAATATCCTTAACTGGCTTTTTCCACTCTAGTAATTCCTTCTTTTCCTCTTTTATGCCTAAACTCCTGCTCTGTCTCCACTTTGCTCTTCCTGACTTTGTCTTTCTTTGTCTTTCCTTCTTCACATTCTCACCTCCTTTATGGCTCTTCATGTGGTTGGTTTTTTTTTTTCCAATTAGGAATTGTCCCTTGCGCTGCCTTACCAGTCTGCCTCTCTTCCGTTGTAGTTCTTTCACTTTTGTCCCTCTCCCTTTGCAGTTATGGCTGTGTATCTTTAGCAACAGGATTGTTCCTCCTGGGCTTCCTAACAGGTCTTTTTTCCTTCTGAAGCAGCTTTTCTGGATCCTGTAGCTGGAAAGGGCTCACCAACGACACAGGATTAGTGTGGTTTATATTGACCTGTACATGAAAATGCATCACACTTCCTATACTATTTAGTTCCACATTCCATTGGCTTTGCACTGCCTCCATAGTGCCACTTTCAATAACCTAAAAACTGTTTGCGTAATTGGGATATATACCAGCATTGATCTATACAGCTGCTGCAACAGAAGCTGGCTGTTTGTTCCAGAGCAACGTCGGGAACTTGTGGATATCAGGGGAGGTGCACATCTCCTGGGTTTCGTCTCTCCCAAGCGCCCATGCAACCGGTTTGGCTGAGGCCAGGTACCTGGTGGTGGAGGGTTTCCAGTGCCAGTCTCTAGCTGGGGAGCACGTCTGCCCTCGGGGACCTGTCAGCGTGTGTTCAGAGTCAGAGGCAGCACGCTCGCTGCTCCCGCGCACAGCGAGGAGGCTCCCGGCTGCTTTGCTGGTCAGCCCAAGCAGAGGTGTCTGGCAGAAGGGGTCACAGGGCAGGAGCGATGCTTTGGGGCTCCGGGAGACTGAGATACACACCTAAGGACACAAGTGCATGAGAGGACAGCCAGCTGCAGGAGTTTTATCCTCAGCACATGAGACTTGACACATCTGGATTGTTTATTCTGCTACATGAAGCAGTTTGAGAGAGTAAGCTATGTGTTGCTGTAAAAAAAAAAAAAATCTGTGACAAAACTGAGGCTGTAAACTAAAGCAGTTGCTCTCTAGCTCTGTTTTATAGATGCTCCTGTCAAAAACAATTTTAACTCCTGCTTCTGCGGAGAGCACTTCTTTCACCATGCAGCAGGGTAATGGTAGAAGGATTTTTGACCATTTCACCACAGTCCACCGCGTTCAGAAATGCAGCACCAGGTCATTTTCTTCCTTATTTGTTACTATGCAACGAAATGCTCTAAGAAACTTAAAGATTCAGCAACAAACCTCTGCAGCAGTTTAGAGTTGTTGTGCATTGGGAAAGTCTTCTTCATAACTGAAATGGCCAGAAATACTGCATACATTTTTTTCGAGAAGAGTAAAAAAAGTTAAAGATGAAAATTATTATTTCTAAATCCTTAGGCTCACATTTTGAAGAATGCTGGTTGAAATGTCTTACATTTGGAAAAGTAGTAATCCAAATTTCTTCTGAAGCTGTATGACCTCATGGCATCGATGGCAGCACATACAGACAGAGAGGAATAAAATTTGAAACGGTCAAGTCAGGTCCTGAGTTTGTGCTCGCATTAAAATGATCAGAGGACCTAATATTCTCTTTGTTTTATAAGGAAAACCTCCATCATGGGCTGACTGAGTCACAGTCATCTTTGCTCCCTCCCAAAATATGTCAAAAGATTTCCTAACACTGAAAGTTGCTAAGTGAAATGCTCAACACATAGAAAGTGTCAGTATTAAAGTGTTTCTTGATACCTGGATACTGTCCTCTCACGTCATCTCCTTTTCCCTTCCATTTCTTCCCACTCTTCCCCCAACTTCTGCCCTAGCTGTTTTTAACAATTCTCGTACTTGTCCCTTCCTGTGCTACGCTCTTTCACCTGACTTTTTTATCTCTTCCCACCTTCTAGCCCTGACTGTAAGCCTCACAGTGTTTTTTATTTCTCTGCATTCAAGACAACTTGCATTTTCCAAATCCACGCTGCCAGGACTCCAGCTAGGAGACCACTTCTTCCCTGTTGAGTAACCCACCAGCCAGAAATGCATGAAAAGTCCTGCTCTGCCCTTACAGTGCCAGTCTGGACAATAGTTGGCTGGATTGAAGGCTCACACACTGTGGTCCTGCTTAAAGCCTCAGATGAACCTGAGGAACTGCTCTGCACGGACAGACTCTAAAGATGTTAGCTGACAAACTTTATGTTTGAACAGATGCAAACGCATTTCTCAGAAACAACTTTGCCAAGTTTAAATTGCTTTTCCTGGGAACAGCCAGAGACTCTATATCTACACTTTAGTAACCTTAACCCAGGCCAAGTTTGAAAACATGAACGCTTTAATGATTCTTTTTTTTAAAAAAAGGCTCTAAAGAGAAGCAAACAAACACAAAGAACTCAATAGCATATTTTTTTTCCCTCTCCTTCATTGTTCTCAGGAGTGGCAAAAGCTTTATAGATGCACATGCATTGTGCTGCCCCAGATGCGTGACAGGAGCCACTGGAAGGTTTGCTTAAGACCACACTGTCCAGAGGTATTTCCATGTGCATCTCTAGCAGGAGATCACGCCAATGTGACTAGACCGCTTCGAGTAGCCCAGCTAGCTTGTTCAGAACTCTTTTTGGCCTTCCTGCCCAACACCAAACGATGACATGAAGACCTAGCTCAAGGGGATTTGGCTTTCTGCCCAGCCCATCTTCACCAGTACATCAACGTGCTGCAGGTCCTCACTCTGCCCCAGGATCTGCTCCAGCGTAGTCCTTTCTGGGAACTGATCTGTTACTTAACACCTTTGATAAGCACACCCTCTTTGTCTAGTATGCAACACTGTCTCTTTGCAGACAACCTTGATACAGTCACATCTTCCAAAGACGTTTCCGGGACGCAGTCTCCCAGCATGGAAAGCGTTGGATTAAGTTGGTGAACTGTAGCAGTTATAAGCAAAACGGTATCTTATATATGGCAAAAGCTGACTGTGGGTGTTGCTACTCTATTACATAAAGAGTAATTAGGAAGGAGGAGGTCAAAACCAACTTCCTTCAAATGCGACCTTTTTTCATTAGTGCAAGTCACATTTTGGTGTGNCACTCTATTACATGTTTATAAAGAGTAATTAGGAAGGAGGAGGTCAAAACCAACTTCCTTCAAATGCGACCTTTTTTCATTAGTGCAAGTCACATTTTGGTGTGCCTTTCTAGGAATGGTGACAATTTCTGCCCATCCTTAGGTGTTAATGCGATAGCAACTGATGCTTCAAAAGTTCACAGCTAGATAGAATTTAGGTGGGTCTTAAAATGAATTTGGATCTATAGAAAAATACATACATTTTTCTTCTTATCAGTTGACTTTTCCCATCTTCCTGCACACAATATTTTAACCCAGTTTTAGTATTATTTTTTTATGGAATAATTTCATTGTTACTCTTGTATCTATGAGATGTTCCAAAAATAATTACAATGTCAGCTGCGTGGTCAGCAAAGATTGACACAGATCTTATGTTCAAATGGGTGTAGATGTACATGAATTTAATTATTTGACCAAATTCAGTAAGGATCACCCTACTTATCAATTCACCTGCCACATTTAAATCAACATCTAGAAGGACACTTCAAGGTGTGTAACTTAAGAATAGTCTCTTGATTTATAGTTTGAAAGTATTTCTTTATCATAATTCTTCTTGACCAAAATTACATTAATTTTGAAGGCGATACCAAGAATATAACTTACACCAAGGCAAATATGTGCAGTGTCTGGGATGGACATTTATTTATAATCATACTCCTAGAAGGTTATTTCATAAATTTTTATTCTTAACTGAACTCCTCAGAACTGGGAAATGACCTAATTGTATAAGCTTTTGAGTACACAAAGGGGCTCCTTTGTGTACTTAAATTATATACTTCCGTATATAATTTAATCTTTTTTCTCTGTCTTAGTATAGCTTTTTATAACTCTGCTTTTCTAATATCAACAGCAGGAATCCGATAATGCAAATCCAGACTTTTACATCCTCATCAGTCTTATCAAAGTTCAGTGGGGTTTGGTGCTCAGAATGTATCTTCCAATAAGGCTTTAAACTCCCAGGATATCAAGTGTTGACACTTCCTCACTGGGCCCAAACCTCACATAGGTGAGATCAGAGGGACCTACTCATGCCTTGGTGACAGCCTCGTGGCTTGGGACTTCAGGTCACTGCCCTGGAACTGCAATTTGAACAGCTCTCTGCGGAGTGGCTGGGACTGAGCACCCACCAAGACTTTGTGTATTTATCAGTGACAGGTAAATAGGAGTGAGTGTGTAATTTCAGAGCAAACATGAATACTCCTTTAGCTATGGCCCTGCTCCAGGTAGCGGAGATGGAACGAAGAGAAAAAAACTCCTGTGACCTGCTCTGTGGGTACTGTGCTTCCCTTTCCTTCTGGAGGACAGAATAGTCGTTCCTTGTATGGAGCTCAGCCCAGTGGACTGACTGCAAGACAGCAAATGTCTTCTGGAATCATAAATTGTAACACTGTGCAGCACACAAGCATACAAAACCTTCTTGAACAACGAGATTAGGGAATTACGGCCTTAGGTGGCACAGTTAGAGTGGTGGATATGATGGGGAATGGAGAGCGGGAGCACGGCACACAATAATGCCTATCTGGGAAGAAAACCTGCAGTGCAAATACAAAACCATAAAGGATTGTAAAGCTGCCTGGTAATGACAAAACAGCACAAACATCAAAACAGCACAGGCATCAGAGAGAAATATATTCTTAACAGGCATGTTGTCTTGAAAAGAAGTGAAGAAAGATAAAAGTCTTGAGTTACCTCTGCAGAAATTCTTCCAGTCCGAGGGATAAAAGGAAAAATTTTGTGGGTACACTTTGGGCTGGACAAAAACTATAGGTTTCTGTAATGTTAGCCCACTTTCCAATAGGAAATGAATCTTTGCAATTAGGATTATTGCAAATAGGATTATTTGTGCTAATAGTTAGGAAGGAAATCACCTAGTATTCTGAGTGTGTAATTAGGAAGGTATTTAATAATGCTAGAGGAGCCTGCAAAGAAGTAAACTCCATACCAGCACTGGGTACATGAACATTTTACAGTTCTGTGGCAAAGCATACAGAGATATTTTTGTTGACTATTCATACATTAATTTGAGGAACCTGAGTAAAAATAGCAATGACTGTAGCATTTTCACTGAAGAGAAGAAATTAGATATTGGCATTACTGAAACTCCCTGGGATGAATCACAAAAAGTTAAACTCATTGACCGGGGAGCAAGGAATGCGTGAAAGAGGCAGAGCAAATGGCCAGCCTCTGTTAGGGATACCACTACCAGATCCAGAATAACTGGTAAGCCCAAACACCGGGAGAGAGGATGCAAATGTATTACTGTGTAGCTGGTGAAGGCTGAAAGGAATCTGGTTAGGGTCTATTGCAAAGCATTGAGGTGAAGCAAAACAGAGAACAGGATTTGTTACTTGTCAAATGTTGTGTATTTGGAAATTAATGATAGAGGTATCATGAGGCCAATAATAAAAATGTCTTTAGTTATTGACACTTAATGATGGTGATTTTCTAAGACAAAAGGACAAAATAACTATTTCTATGAGGAAAAAGAATTGATCTCTGGATTGAATCTAGTGGTTATTATATGGTCTGACTATAGTCACTATTAGCAAGGAGAGTACCACTTAGAAATATATAGATATATTTCAAACTTAATCTAACTTCTCTATTTATCCACTTCATTTAAAAAAAAAAAAAACAACCTAAAAGTCCTTATGAACTAATACAAAATACCTCTAAAAATTACGAGCAACTTAATTTATAAATTACTTACTCTTTTGGGGCCTGCATCCACCTGCAATTCTCTGGAGGCCTGAGCTGCTTTTCTTACTGATCACAAGCAGGCACACCTACATGAAAAAAAATGACCGGCATGTCCAGGTAAATGCTGCACCCGCCTGACCAACCAGGGAGCACAGGTGGGCTTAAAAAGGGACTACATGAGCCACAGTTTGCAGAGCCTGCAGAGAGGGAGAGTCTTTTTCTTTCTGCCCCCAACTTAGTTTTGGGGAGAGGGGAACTGGCCAAAAGAAGTGTAAAAAAACTTATGCAGGGATATTGTTTTCAAATGCTCCCGGTTTCCCACTCTTTTGTCATGAAAGCCTGCTTTCCCTGATCTTTTCAGAATGATGTCCATTTGTAGAAAACCAAGTACAGGCACACCCAATGGGTCGCCTGCAACCAAAGGGGTTTGGGGATCCAGCTGTGTCTGGAAGAGCAGCCTACTAAATGTCTGTCAGATTCACCTGAGTGCACTTCAGAAACGAAAATAGCAATTTTTTTATATATATATATACTAACAGAATAAAAGAGTAATTTTTTTGATTGGAAGCAAAGTTGCAAGAGAAGAAAATAAATAACTAAATGTAACTCAAGGTGGTATTTGAAACTGAAATGTCTCTTTAAATTGCTGGTACCTCAGCTACTAAGGGCAGCAGAGTGCGGGCTAAATGTAGCACCCTGTCTTTTACACCAGTATCTTCAGAATTAGCTTTGTACATCAGTGAGACAAAGCCTTCCCCCCCGCCACTGTGCATGGTGGCATCTCCTCCGCTCCTCGCCACTCTGTCTTTCTCACTTCTAAGAGAAACACAGCATTAAGGTTTATATGGAATTTGATTGTGATGGCTTCCTCTCATAATCTTATATTTTGTTTCCCTTATTGTTTTTGGTTTTGAAGCTGGACTGCAAAATGGAAACGCAGCAAACTCGTTCATGTGAGCACGAATGACACCGCAAGCTAGAACCTGGGCAGAAACAAGGAAGACTACAAAGCCCTCGGGGTGCAAGTGAAAAGTATTGGTGCCCAAGTTATCTTTTCTTCCATTTTGCCAGTTAGAGGAAAGGGTGCAGCCAGAAATAGATGTATAATGCAAAGCAACCGCTGGCTTCATGGCTGGTGCCATCATGAGGGTTTTGGCCTTTATGACGAGAGGACATTCTTCGATATCTATAGCCTGTTAGGGACGGATGGGATCCACTGCCTAGAAGAGGCAGGGAATCTTTGGCAGTAGGCTGGCCAACTCCATGAGGCAGGCTTTCAACTGAAGGACTCGGGGCATGGGGTCCAAAGTGGCAATGCTCACACCACTGCAACCAACTGGAGAACAAGCCAGGCCAACCAGAGCAGCGACAAATGTTCCTTAGCTGCCTCCTAAGATGAGAACCAGAAGACCAACCACCTCAAGTGAATGTATACCAATGCCCGGGGAACAAACAGGAGGAACTGGAGCTGCGTGCCCAGTCAGAAAGTTATGATAGCATTGGAATCACTGAAACATGGTGGGACAACTCACATAGCTGGAGGACTGTGATGGATGGTGATAAGCTGTTTTGTAAAGACAGGCAGGGAAAAAGAGGGGGAGGAGTCACAGTCTATGGTAAGGAGAACCTTGAATGTATAAAGTCAGCTATGGCAATTGTGGAAGCCCTATCAAATGCGTCTGGGTCAAGATCAGAGGGGTCATCTCCAAGGGGGGATATTATAGTAGGCATCTGATACTGACCTCCAAACCAAGACGATAAGACCAACAAAGCAATATTTGAGTCACGTAAGCCAGCTTCAGATCAATAGAACCTGGTTCTTACGGATGACTTCAACTACCCAGACATTTGTTGGAAGAACAATACAGCAGCTCACATCATCCATCAAGTTCCTGGAATGTGTAGAGGACTGCTTCCTCATACAAATGTTAGATGTGCCAACCAGGAAGGAGGGTCTGCTGGACTTGCTACTCCCAAACCAAGAAAACCTGCTTTGTAATATCTCGGTTAGTGATAGCCTTGGCTGCAGTGATCACAATATTGTGGAGTCTGGGATCCTGCTGATCGCCCTGAAGACACAGAATTTAGACAAAGTACAAAGACAAAGGGTTTAGATTTTAGAAGAGCAAACTTCAGCTCGCTCAGAGCTCAGCTTGGAGGGATTCCATGGGAAGCTTCCATGGAGGATAACGGAGCTAGCGAGTGCTGGGAGTTTTTCAAGAACGCTCTCCTGGAAGCACAAAACCAGTTCATCCCCTTTAAAGGTAAGAGAAGTAGGCGGAGCAAGAGACTCCCTTGGCTTAACTGCAAGCTGCTGGGTCTGCTCAAAACCAAAAGAGAAGCATACCAGAGATGGGAAAGCAGACAAATAACCATTGAGAACTACAAGGGCATTGCCAGATGGTGCAGAGACACAGAAAAGCAAAAGCTCAGCTCAAATTGAAATTGGCCAGAGACGTCAAAAACTGCAAGAAAGAGTTCTTCAGGTCCATAAACAACAAGCAGAAACAGAAGGAAAATATTGGCCTGCTGTTAAATAGGAGAGGTGAATTAGCCACCAACGATGCTGAAAAGGCAGAGGTTCTCAACATGTCCTTCACCTCCGTCTTTACCAGCACTGTTGGGCCCCAGGCCTTGGGAACAACAATCCAGGTTGACGCAAACACAGACCCACTGTCAGTGAAGGAAGAGTTGATATGAGAACTACTACAGGAGCTTGACCCCCACAAATCGATGGGCCCTGACAATATCCACCCAAGGGTGTTAAGAGAGCTGGCTGATGTCATTGCAAGGCTGCTCTCCATAATCTTTAGAAGTCGTAGAGATCAGGGGATGTTCCAGAAGACTGGAAGAAGGCTAATGTCACCCCCATCTACTAGAAGGGCTTAAAGGAGGATCCAGGAAATTATAGGTCCATCAGTCTTACTTCAGTCCCTGGGAATGTTATGGCACAAATCCTCCTGGGGGCTATCACAAGTCAAACAAAGCACGTGATTGGGAAAAGCCAGCATGGATTCACCAATGGCAAATTATGCTTGACAAACCCGATTCCCTTCTACAACAAAATAATCTCCTTGGTTGATGTGGGGTGAGCAGTGGACATCGCCTACCTGGACTTCTCCAAGGCTTTTAATACGGTTCCCCACAGCCTCCTCCTAGAGAAACTGATGCGTTACAGTCTAAACAAGTGGTCTGTGTGGTGGGTGGGGAACTGGCTGACAGGCTGCACCCAGAGGATGGTGGTAAATAGCTTCTTTTCAAACTGACAACCTGTCACAAGTGGGGTCCTCCAGGGATCGATAGTGGGCTCAACGCTGTTTAATAGCTTCATAAGTGGTCTGGATGATGGGATCAAGTGTACCCTGATGAAGTTTGCCGATGATACCACACTGAATGGGGAAGTGGACACTTCGGAAGGGAGAGCCACCCTGCAGGAAGACCTGGATAGGCTGGAAGAGTGGACTAACAAGAACCTTATGAAGTTCAACAAGGACAAGTGTAAGGTCTTGCACCTGGGAAAACATAATCCAAGAGTATAGCACAGACTGGGATCTACCTGGCTTGGGAGCAGCTCTGTGGAAAGGGACCCAGGGGTCCTGGTGGACAACAAGCTCAGCATGAGTGAATCGTGTGCAGCGGTAGCAAAGAAAGCCAACAGGATGCTGGGTTGCATCAACAAGGGCATCACCAGCAAAGATAAAGAAGTCATTATCCCACTCTACTCAGCACTTGACAGGCCACACCTGGAATACTGTGTTCAGTTTTGCTCCCCACTATGCAAAAAAGATGTGGACAAGCTGGAGAGGGTCCAGAGAAGGGCCACCAAGATGATCAAAGGACTGGGAAGCCTACCATATGAGGAAAGGCTGAGAGAATTGGGTTGCTTCAGTCTTGAGAAAAGAAGGCTTAGGGGAGACCTTATCACCATGTTCCAGTATTTACAGGATGGCTACAAAGAAGACGGAGACTCCCTTTTTGCAAGGAGTCACATGGAAAAGACAAGGGATAATGGGTACAAGTTAGTCCTGGGGAGATTCTGACTGGACACAAGAGGAAAATTTTTCATAATGAGAACTATCAGCCATTGGAATAATTTCCCCAGGGAAGTGGTGGATTCGCCAACATTGGACACTTTGAAGATTCAACTCAACAGGGTGTTGGGCCATCTTGTCTAGACTGTGCTTTTGCCAAGAAAGGTTGGACTAGATCCTTGGGGTCCCTTCTAACTTGGTATTTTATTATTCTATGATTCAAACAGGCTTCTCCTTACCACCTGAGGGCTTCATCTGGCATTCTCACTGTACTCCTTAACCAGCACAGTCCCTCTAGCAGGAAAGTCTGTATTACAAACTACATTTCAAAGCAAAATACTTTGTAAGTCATTTACACAAGAAGTATTCCTGTACATACATCTTATGCCACTCATCATTTTTAGCTCATGGCCAGCTTTTCGCTGAGACTGCATACACAGATGGCAGACTTGGAATTCAGTGCTTTTCTCACTTTCTTCCTCCTTTTCTCTGCCTTCCCACCCCATCACTTTTGGAGGCCCTACCATCACAGGCCCTACCTTAAGAAAGTGAAGAAGCTATGAGCTTACCTAAACCAGATGTGATAAATTCAGATTTTTGTAGGATGCTTGCCTTAGCACTATAGAGCATTTGGATTTGATTAAATTCACACCATGCTGCAGTAATAAAGTGCACACGGAGAGATGAAGAGCTGGCTAACTAAGGATAGCAGACAAAAATGCAAGGGTAAGATTGGGGATTCCTCCCTTCCCTTTTCTCCCCTCAGCAGCAGTCTGCCTTTAGCCCTTCATGAAAGCCTCAGCGAACACACTTTCTTGTGCTTGCCACAAAGAGAGAGGCTGCTGCCTAGTGGTGGCAGAGAAAGGCGAAGAGTGTACTGCTGTCACAATTCACCACAGGCTGCTGCTCATGGGCAAAGGCAGGAAGAAGGAAAGGTCTCCTAGCTCCATCCACCTCCTTCCTGCATCCTCTCAAGCAGCAAATCTTAGTACTAGACTGTGCTAGGGGAGGGTTGGCTCTTTGGCCAGCAGTTGGTACTCAGATGACCACCTCCCTTCTCTTTCAGCAGTGGGATAGATGGGAGCACATCTGCCAGACCTGGCTCACAGGGCTCCACCAGGCAAGCAGAGAGGTCCTACGAAGTCCTGTCAATGAGGAGCCATCAGCATTAACCCATGGAGTTTCCAGAAGAGGATTAGAGTGGTCTTTACAACACTCCAGCATATTCCTCAACAACCTGACGATAAATACAAAATTACCACTCATAAAGCTGGTATATGGCACAAATTCTAGACAAGTGGTGAACATCAGCATGGGTAGAACAGCATTACTGAGCACTAAGCCCATACAGAAAAGTTACTTAAAATCAAAGAAATGCAGCCATACAAACACAAACCACTCCTAAGGAGTAGTAGATTGTAACCTTGGTTACAATCGTGGTTACACCAGCTCCAGGACGTTTAAAGTAGCCTGGAAACACGGGGCTTCCTAGTATGACACCAAAATGAAGAGCACTCCAGCACTCCTCTGATCTGTAAGCACAGGAGTAGCATATGGAAATAGGAAGGTGATGTTGTCTCTAGATATGCTACTACAACTCTGGTATTGTATTCTACATCCAACACTGATGTCTTCATTTTAAAATGGATGGAGGAAAACAGAGGAAAAAAGCCACAGAAATTATCTGAGGCCTGAGGGAAAACAAATGTCTTGCATTGAGGGCTCTCAGCTGTGGTTCAGTGACATGATAAATCTAGTTTAGGATACCTCAGATCAAATAAAAAATGTTGCAGTTACTTGACACTGTGTGCAAAAGCAGGACAAATTAATTTTGCTGGTTTAAACCTGTTCCTAAATTTATGAAAAGGTAATCTTATCCCGACCAACTTCATGCTGGATGAAGTATCATGTGTCTGCACCCCTCTAACTCTATGTCAGATCAGGTAATGTCTGTTTCTCTGTAGCTGGCATAAATCCACCATAAAAACATAAATCCAGCATAAGGACCATATCATGTGCAGTAGCTAATTCATCAGAAATATGATCATGTGCTCCTATATTATCTGGATCGCACTGGTGCAGATGAAAGACCTGACAGCTCTGTACAAGCAAACTGAAAGATGATCTGATTACTGTATAAGTGATATCATGGTACGAAAATACTAAAGGATATTAAGAAGTACTTTAAATTAGCACAGAGTGAGAAATAGCAAACACCCCTGGGAAGAAATCAAAGCTAGTCAAATTCAAGTAAGACATTTTAAACACATTGTTTAAGTGACAGTGAAAGAGATCAGAAGACTACACTACCAAAGAAAACAGTGGATTCTCCATAGAAAATGATGGATCCTCCATCTTCTGGGGTCTTCAGATCAAGACTTGAAGTTACTCCGAAATACATGCTTCAGTTAAACACAAGCTACTGGGGCAGCGCAGCTGGTCATAACACATAGAAAGTCAGAATAACTAGCATAGCAGTGCTTTAAAAATCTATGTTTCTCTATTATGGACTATATTGTCCTTCCAAGCATACCTCTAATCAAAACTTCCCTTCCACATGCATGTTTGGTGTAATAGATGAGACAAAATTAGGAATGATAAAAGCTTCCCTGTGGAGAGAAAGAAGTCACTAAATTCTGTAACAATATACAAAGAAACTTTTATCTGTTTCATACAAACATAAAGGAATGCTCAAATACAGATGTCAGATGATCAAAAGTTGGAGTAGATTAACAAAATACATTTATAATTAAAAGTGGAACAGCTTTATTCACTTCAAAATTTTAAAGTCAGAAAAACTGCAGTAGGCTATGTTCATTAAGTAACTGTGATTTTATTATTGGTCAATTGCAGGTTTTATTCATTATCCGTGCAGTCAAGTTGAATCACAAAAGTATTTAAAACTCTTGTTAGATTATTTCTAGTAAAGATAACAAATTGAAAAAGATACCAAGATAAAGTCTGGCTGTTATATCAAAGTACTGAACCTCTTTTCAAATACTATACGCCAATGAAATGACCTAACCCATTGTGACCAGTACCCCCTGCTCCTAACCCCTGGTAATATGGTTAGCATAACCAATGCCATTTCATAAGGCAAACAGCCATAATATGCAAGTTCGCTGATCACGTACCCCCCTCCCCCCCCATTCTTCCTAGCCCTTTTTCAATATTGCGGTAAGATGGTTTGCCCACCAGTGTTGTCACCAGGACGTGGTAGCACCCGTTTTGGAACAGGGAAGCGTAACAGCACGTGAGCCTATAAAATCCAGCAGCTGCAAGTGGACTTGGACGGGACGTGCTGCTGGACGGCACACCCCATGATCCCCCGGTGGTCAGGGACGCCTCCACCGTTGTCATCTTCTTCCTCCGAGGACTAACTCATTTTCTTTTAGGTAAAATCTGAGTCTAGATTACAATTATTGTATCACGCGCTGATTATTAAGAATTTCACCCAATCTGCAGATGGTCCAGGTGACTAAAAAGTCTAGGCAATTAAAAATTCTAGATAATATGAAAGCTACGCAAATTATTAGAAATTCTGTTTAACTATAAGCTATGGTAACTGCTAAAAATTCTGTGTAACAATAAGCTATGCTAACTGCTAGAAACTGTAGATAACAATAAGCTATGCTGATTGTTAAAATTTTTATGTAATAATAAAGCTCTAATTATAAGCACAACCCCGTGGCCACTGGTCATTCTACCAAAGATCCCTCGAAGAACCTGCCTGTCCCCATAGCCCCAGGTGACACCCGGAAAAACTCCTAATTCGCAATTTTTGTTGCTCTTTTACATAACAATAGAGCATTAATATTTAATACAATGTTTCAAATATTAATTATTTGGTAGAATCTCAGAACGGCTTGCCTGAGAAGAGGCTGCACACTAGAAGAATAACACTGGAGTAACGTGCAGTATTAGAAACAAAACAATTTGTTGTACAGACTTGGTTAAAATGAGGGCTTTTATTTTCACAAGGGAAAAAGTATACTCCAGCCGCAGATGAGAAGACCCCCAAATTATTTGAGAAAGAAAAGTTATGAAAACATAATGCTTCTGCCTAAGTCCAGCAGTAATGTTGAAAACGAAGCCACTGACTCAAAAGATGTATGCATACTGGTAGGGTAACATTTCTTTCAATTGTCTAGTGGTGCTTGTTGATTTCTGTGTTTCTGAAACAATCAGGAATTCTTGAGAATAGCAGAATGTATTAAATTAAATCTAGTATAACTACATATAATTAATACATTTAGCTTTCTGGGAGCCAAATGTGTTATAGGTAGTATCCTCTTATCTGACTTAGTGCAGCAAAGAAAAGACAATGTTAGTGATAACGAATATATCTCTACAATAGTGTTTTAGCACATTAAACCATTCTCTGTTTTAAATTTATCTACAACACCTGAGAGTTTCTATCCCTAAATTGCCTGTAGAGATATTGCAGCTGAATGTTCAAAATATTGATTTTGGTTGAGTTGCAAATAGTAATTTCTGATCAATTACTACATGAATGTTTTCTATTCCTAGTAAGCAAAATAAAAAATAGAAATAGGAATTGGGGTAAAAAACGGCAAACCAAGTCAGCAAAAGTTTTGCCTCAGAACCTACATAGCTTTTTACTACGTAACGGCATAACACTGTCACATGCACTTGCCATTTGTGAAAAGCCAGTTTTTTTCCATGAGCAGAGAACCAAAAGTCAAATTCCTCATGAAAGAACTCCACAGAAAATGGAAGTGGAGCAGAAGATAAAACACACTCAGCTCAATATGTCAGAAGATACGTTCCGGTGATATACTCCAGAACCAAGTCCCACTGACTGCAGAACCAGGTGACAATTGTAGAGCTATGTCACTTCAAAGTTATCACCAACAGTGGGTCAAAACTCTACTTTTTCTTTGAGCTCCTGATTAGTAAATACAGAATTAATCAGAGTTACAGCGTTTATTGACATCTATTACGACAAAGTTTCTAAAAACAAACAAAAAGACAAGAAAGAAAAAGATAAATGCGTACGTTGGTAGTGAGGTGGGAATGACGAATTGAGCACAAAGAACCAACTTTTGTGTCGTGGTAGAGAAAGCCTGCAGCGGCTTTGTTTTTTCCTGTGCTATCCGCACAGGCTCGTTCAGTCCTTGCTCCCTCACTGCCGTATAGCGGCTTTGCGTTCGGGCCATCCTCACGCGTGGTCGCCGGCGCTGCTCCCGGAGCCGCGTGTGCTGCGCTTCTCCTGCCCGCAATAAGCGCTTGGCACGTTCCTTTACGCGTATTTGGATTAGTTGCAGCCAACACTTTGCTCCAGCTCAGCGAAACCTCGTCTTTTTATTTATTTTTTTTTTTTAAGCTAAAATCCAAAGCGTACATCACCTCCCCTGCTTCAAGCACCCGAGTACCACCTGCTCCTCTCCCCGGCGGCCAGGACGGGGGAAAGATGCCGACCCGACCGCGACCGGCCCCTACGTTCCCAGCAAAGCCCGGGGGCGCGGCTGAGCTGCTCCCGCGCCCCGCCGCCGGCGATCACTACAGGGACCGCGCCTGACACGGCGGGGAGCGATGCTGCAACGGAGACCTGCCCCAACCCCACCGCCCAGCCCGGCCCCGGCTGCGCCCGTTCCCACAGCGTCCCTCGGTGTAGCGTTTCCCCCCGTTTCCCGAGGGGAGGCCGCAGCTCTTCGCAGCCGCCGCTCGCCCTCCGAGTGCCGCGGGCCGGTGGCGGGGCGGCTCCGGGCGGCGGAGGGGGGGGGAGCGGGAGGGGGNGAGGAGGCGGCAGCCGAGGGGCTCGAGGCGGGGCGGGCTGCGCAGCGCCAGCAGCAGCGCGGGCACCAGGAAGGAGGGCAGCTCCTGCAGGAACCAGGCGCAGCGCGCCGGCAGCCGGCCCCGCGGCCGGCACAGCCGCTCCTCGTGCTTCCCGTAGCGGGACGGCACCCGGAGGTACAGCGAGAGCTGCAGCAGCGCCAGGGCGCCCAGCAGCGAGCTGAGGGCCAGCACCAAGCTGGGGAAGCACTGCATGCTCGGGGGCGGGCGGGGGCGCCGGGCAGCGCGGGGGCACCGAGGCAAACAGCCCTCGGCCAGCGCCAGCCCCGGCCTTATTAGAGCCGCGGCGGTCACCCCGCCCCGCCGCGCTGCCTCCCATCGCCCGGGCTCGACAGAGGGCGCAGCCCCTCTCGCCGGGGCGGGCGAGGCGCCCCAGCCCGCCCCGAGGGGAGCTGCCCCCCGCGGG
>VUYV01000271.1:103730-164679 GCA_008711295.1 Anarhynchus alexandrinus
AGGGGGGGGGGATGTGAGGAGGGGGGGCGAGGCGGCGGACAGCGGGGCGGCTCAGGGGCGACGGCGCAGCCCGCAGGTGTGGGCGTGTGATTCCCGGCAGGAGGCAAATTGCTCCCGGTAAGATGGGAGCGGCGGCGTTTCCTTCCCTGCGCCCCAGGGAGGTGTTGCAAGGCTTGGCTCGTCGCGGCCCGGCGGTCCCGCCCTGGGTGGCTGCGTGAGTGCTGGGCCCGCGGGCACGAGGCCGTCCGCAGGCCGTGGGGCGGTGGGCTCGGCCTGCGGGTGTCACCGTAACGTCCCCGTGAATGCCGCGCCGTGGCTCGGCGGGCGATCCGTGATGTAGGGGCTGAGCAGCCTTCTGGTAGCAGGGCGTGCCACCGCCCTGTTTGCGTGCGGGTGGGGAGCCAAGGCCGGGTGAAAACTAACAAATGTGGATGCCCGTGGTAGGACGAGGGAAACCCAGTCCAAAACCTACGAGTCTGACAACTCCAGCTCCTATCTGGCGTCACCGGGCCATGCTTGAACTTTCTAAGTGCCCCGAGTTTTAGTGAAGATGGTCCTAATGTAAGTGCTAGCTGTGGGGTATGCTCAGAAAGCCCTCAGTCTCAACCACATGAAGCAGTTTTGACAACAGTTTGCCTGCAATTACAGTCCAGGAATTAGGCTTTTCTTTGCCTGTGTCCTCAGGCATCTTCATTTGGTAGGGACTGTCAGGGCATTACATTACTGCAGGAGGGCTAACAGAACATTAAACTCTATTGTTACTGGCCATTACAGCGTATCACCTCAAGGCTGTCTCATTTTGCAGCTTCACTGAGAAAGCAGTTGGATCCAGCTCCACCGAGGATTGGATGCCACACAAAATACTCTTGTGGAGCAAAGGTGGTAGTTGCTTTTTATTCAAGGTCTGAGTGGTGAATGTGCTAATGTAGGATGTGGGAGACTTGGGTTCGGTTTCATAGAATCACAGGCTAGTTTGGGTGGGAAGGGTCCTTTAAAGGCTATCTAGTCCAATCCCGCTGCCATAGGCAGTGACATCTTCAACTAGATCAGTTTTCTCAGAGCCTCGTCTAACCTGACTATGAATGTTTCCAGGGATGAAGCATCTACCAGAATTGGGTTTGGACTCTTCCACTACTCAGAGTGACCAGTGACTTGCAGCCCCCTCTTCCACCGCTCAGCTCTGGTACTTCAGCAACACTTGGGGTTGAATTGTCCCAACTTGCTCACTTTGCTCCCAGGCAAAGCCAACTCCCAAGATGGGGTCTGCTGCGTTCTTTGGGAAAGGACCCTTGCCCGCAGCAGCTCCAAGATGCTTCCTCTGTTTAAGCTCCAAGATGGGAATTCTCTTTCTGCAGAGGCTGACGAAACCACCAGGCTACAGACTATCCTGTAGTCCAGGATGCACTTATACTGTTAGGTTGGCTATTCTATGGGGCAGTTACTTAAAACAGAGGAGCAGAGCTCTTTCAGCCATGGACAATTTCTCCCTTGTCCTTGTAGAGTGTTGTAGTCGCTAAGGTCATGTTTGTTGCAGTAAGTAAAACAAGTCAAGGCTTTTCTGGCCTTAGAGATGTGTGGCCTATTATGGCTGTCAGCCACATGCCAGAGCACTCTTCCCCCACAGAAGATGCCTGTCTGCCTCTAAGCTGCCTGCTGGAGACAGCCTCTGGCACATGCCGTTTCCCCACTGTGTATAAAAGAGGGCTTGCTGGGCCAGACCAGAACTGCACCAGGTATGCTGGCTGTAAAACAGTGTAGGTGATAGCAGGCTAGTGGCATCGGCACCTGTGTTCAAGCAACAGTTCCTGGCTCTGAACCATCAGTGGAGGAAGGTGCCTGTAGGAAAGATTTTAGAAATTGAAGGCTGTATCTGAATTAGAAAGAAGTGCAGTCCAAAAGAAATGGCTCTGTAGCAAAACAGCTGGATATGAGGACCCAGCATCCATCATATGCAAGTTTCAAGGGGAATTACTTCAAACTACCTCTAGTGTGATCCCATGAATTGAACACACATTAGCGATGGAAGCACATTAGGGGCATTCACGGAGTGCATCTTCTGGCTTACTTTCATCCGAAGGAGAACCAGTGATGGACTCGGACTCTTTCACGAAGCAAACCAAAGCTCAGTGGTTAGTTGGGGATGATTGTGGGAATCACTTCAAAAGTATGCTTTGGATTCAAACTAGAACTCTAAAGGAGGCACAGCATGAGAACTAGATGGGGCTGTGATCTCAAACACAGCACTGGTAGCTTCCAGTAGTCCCCTGCTCATCATCCTGGTTGCTTGGATTCAAACTGAAGGGGCCTAGTTCCACTCGTTTACAGAGGAAGACAAACGGGGTGGGAATTCTTTTAATGTTTAAACAGTGAGCTAGTCACATAGAAATCATTTCTAGTCCATGGAGAGAAAGAGGCACTTTTAAGGTGAGATTCGTCTCATCCAAAGAGGTAATAAAACAGATAAATGAATCATAATGTAGAAAATCCTGTTTCTCTCTGTTGGCTGTAAAAGATGTCTAGACAAATGTGTCAGGAGAACTGAATCCCACCCTTGCTATATAAGTTAGAGCTGTGAAGTAATACCTGTGAACAGACACTCCTCTAAGTTTAGTGCCACAGCGTTTATGTTCGTTGTTGGAATCAAACACTGCATGATTATTCATCACATTCAACCGCTGCACAAATCTTCCCCTGAGAATTCCTTCTGCTTGTCTCAGTACCACATCAGGGATTGCGATGAGAAGGGTGAAAGCAGTGCTGCAGAAGCATTCTTTGTATACATCAGTGGGTTTTGAGAAGGCAGTAAGGTGCAGTGCTGAAAGAGTGTGGTTTGTATAGAATCACCAACACTTTATTTTAAACTAAAGTTTAGTTTCCCCATGGGTGCGTACATGGATGTTTGTTTCACCAGCCCAAAGGAGCACCAAGCAGTAATGAATCTTGCCCTGAAATTATCTCAAGCCAACATGGTCAAGCTACAGAACACAGACCATTTAATTCAGACTTTTTCTCCTCCAGTAAATTACAGATATTCTGAATGCTTTTTTATGTCTCAACAGTAAATAATTCAGTGGGAGTATTTGTTGGAAAAAAATACTTCAACAGTAAAGTGTTTGCAGGCCTGCTGAGTTTGAAAGGAGAGGGGAAAAATATGGACAGCCATAAGTCCTGTTTGCATATCTGATAAAACTTCAGAACTCCTGGCTTATTTTATCTTTGAAGAGAAAAAGCCAATTCTTCTGAACAATTGAATTGTACAAAATGTACAGGAGGTACAAAATGAGGTATGTCAGAGGTATAAATTTATAATTTGGAATCATCTGGAGAAAAACGGGGTCATTTATAAATCTAGAGGTCTGTGGATTTTAGAGGCTTTTGAGAAGAAAATTATAGATGGAAATCAAAGTGGTTTTGTACTACTGCAGGTCTCTTCCCTGAGTTCAGGAGGTAGCCAAGAATCAGTATGGTCCACTGGAGAACCCCAGAGTGGCTGGAGTGCAGCGTTCCCAAAGCACAGCCTGCCTTCTTCTGACACGCCTGTGCTTCCTCTGATCCCATGGTGTATGTCCCTGCTCTGGTAGCTCTGGGAGAGAACAGAATGGTTCTATTTGATTGCCTTTCTGCAGTCCAGAGAAGCTTCCTATCTGAGAGAGCTCCTGTAAACCAGAATTGGAGCACAGTGGAAGTAAAAAGTGGCCTGTCACTTTTACCAAAAAGACCTAGAGCTTGGATGTAGAGAGTACTACTAGGTGTGCGGTCCTTGCAGTCGCACGTATAATCCTTAGGAAGGGCTGCAGGATTAAGTTCTGAATGAGAACACTGAATAAGATGAACAGTTGCGTAAGGTAGTTCCTTAGATCTCCCAGAAGTTATGCATGCACTGGTGCAATTTTGAACAAATTTCTTTCCAGTGCTGACATGAATGTAGCTAGACTGAAGTTAAGAAACACTGGGAGCCATCAGCTGCTGTTGACACTGTGTTTTACATAATATGTACCCTGCGCTGAATAAGAAACTGTTCATTTCCTTATGGTTCATTTCCTATTGTGCTATCTTTATATAATTTTTAATGCCGCAAGAGCACAGTTAATAATCCAATACAAACATTTTGCTCTCAGTCACAAGTAGTCTTTTACTACTTAGCAGGAATCATCATCTACTGACATAAGAAGCTGCATGACTGTCACTTTCATGTGTTAGATCCAGCAGGTGAAATTTAAAACATTTTAAAAAAGAGAAAATTCTTTAAATTTTCCTGCAGTCAAAGATGTTGGTGCATAGAAAGAATAGGAAGCAAACAACATGTGGTTAGTAAAACTGCATTTTTAAAGGCCTGTTCTGTGCCTTCTACAAGCAACTGTAGAAAAGCAATTAGAACTGCAGAAGCGTGCATTAATTTGGCTTGTGAAATTAAACAAATAAGCTGCTGATGTTGTTTGTATTCCTAACACTGATGAAAGTGTGAGGACAGGTTTTGAGGAAGACGGGGCAGATTACACCAGCATGTGTGAAGAAGGAGGAATAAATGTCTTGCAGGATTAACTTTAACCTAGTGCACATAGAGTTTTGCAGCAAGTTATTTTTAATATTGTGTTTGCATCATTACTGGGGTGAATATAAAAATTGTGACAAACAAAACCCCACAAACAATAGGGAGAGACTTAACATTTTAAGGCTGGCTTTCTTTTTACTTCAGATTTTCTTGATCAGCATCTATATAAATCAGCCATGAGATCAGAATCTGACACCTGGTTCTCTCCTTTAATTCATCTTATTTTATCTAGTGACATTCTTGCTGTGTTGTCTGGTTTTCATATTCTGATGCCCAAGAACACAGTTCTTTCAGCAGAGAAGGAAGATACCTTTACACCCACACTGCCCCACCTATTCCAGTTTGTTAGCACCGAAACATCCTAGCCGCTGAACGTTACAAGAAGGTGAGGAAACACACTCAAGTTAACTGTCTGGCTCATTGAAGCTGAGCCAGAGAATCACAGAATGAAAAGCAGGGGGAGCTTGAGGAGCACAAGAGAATCTTCCTCATCTGGTGTCTAGTGTAAAGCACTGAGTCCACACAGCACAGAACTGCAGTTTCTGTGCTCACCAGAAGCTGGGACATTGTCGTTGCAGGCAGTTTATCCTGGGAAATTAGCTACAAAGTCTTACATGTTTCTCCTGATCACTGTAAACCACATATTTTCAAAGACTTCTTGCTTGGCATGTCCCAGACGGGAAAGCCACCTCCTGACAGATCTCATGTGAATGCTCCAAAACTCGGGGGTGCTAGAGCAGCTCAAAGAAAATGTCACTATTTTTTTTAGCGTGGTTAGTTACTTTCTTTTCAGAAACAGTTGAATTGTTGGCTGACCTTTTCCAAAAGCTTTGAGCAGGCACCAAACTTGGAAAACTGCAGGCTGTATGGCTAAGGCTGGCAAAGTTATAAACAACCTAAGATGACGCCTAACAATCATAAATTATTTTTGGTGGTTTTTCCCTACCTGCCATGTATGAAAGTAATAGATGAGGTAAAGCAGCCCCTATGCTGTTGCGTTTTCCTGACTGAATCCCAGCAGCAGGGGTTGCCACTGTACCGCTGTTGTTGCCTGCCCAGCCTATGATTCAGTGGTGTGGGTGCTCTGAGCCCACAGTGCACGCACCTTGTTGAAACTCAGGCTGTGCTGGATTGCTGGGCAAATGCCTTCCCTGGAAGTCCTAGGCCTTTTCCTGTTAAAATCAGGGACCTGCCTGGAGTGTCCCACAGCTTCCAGCTGATGCAGCTGGATTTCTCCTCCATGGAAATGGAGAGTCCAGGAAGGGGGCAGAACCTGGGCAGAATAGGGCTGGTGTCCTGATATAGAGTTGGCTGGGTAGTGAACTCCGAGTACCCAGGTCCTGCAGATACATATTTATGCCTCCATTGCCTGTGTAGGGCTTGTTTCCAACCACGTAAATTTGAGAGGGTTTGGGTCCTGAGCTCTTATGACAGTTAGCAAGTTCCGAACCAGGAAATTTGATGAATATTTTAGGTTTGTGGCTTGCTAAACATCTAGCAATTGTCTTGTGTAACTGGGAGGCATGGAAAGTTTTCTTTTCTCACCACCAAGCATCCATCTTCCTAGCTGGCTGTGCTGTTTCATTTTGCCTGTTTGCTTTGCAGTGAGGCAGCAGTCCCACTTTGGCTTCTCTGATCCACTCCAGTATCCAAATTACCTCCTGAAAGCTCTCCATATCTAAGGAGACTCCACAGGTGGAGTCTGAACTGCATCAGTCCTCAGATGCTACTGTAGGTAGCCTGCGACAAACCAGGGTAGCCCAAGCCCTTACTCAGAAAAAGATAGAGCAGGCTGCTTGGGGTCATTCAGTGTGATGCACAAGACCATTGTCATGAATATATCCATATGATGATCTGTTCTTATTGTATGGTATCTTGAACTGTCAGAACTGTGACAGCACAGCAGTGTTACTGTTCTGCCTGTCAGTACTTTGTAGCAGGTCAGCTCTAAATTTGGCCCTTGCAGCAAAGAAGGCTGGCAGTATCCTGGGCTGAATGAGGAACGTTGCCAGGAGGTGGAGGGAAGTGATCCTTCCCCTCTACGCAGCACTAGTAAGGCCACACCTGGAGGCAGTGCAAGAGAGACGTGGACATACTGCATGGAGAGAGTCCAGCAAAGGGCCAAAAAGATGGTTAGCTGGGACTGTTCAGCCTGGAGAATAGAAGGCTCAGAGAGGGTTCCCATCAATGCATATAGATACCTGAAGGGAGGGTGTAAAGAAGATGGAGCCAGGTGCTTTCCAGTGGTGCCTAGTGACAGGACCAGAGGCAATGAGCACAAACTGAAACAGGAAAGGTTCCATCTGAACATCAGGAAACACTTTTTCACTGTGAGTGTGACTGAGCGCTGGCACAGATTGCCCAGAGCGGTTGTGGAGTCTCCGTCCTTAGAGACAGATATTCAAAAGCTGTCTGGGCATGGTCCTGAGCAGCCTGCTCTAGGTGACCCTGCTTGAGAAGGGAGGTTGGACCAGATCACCTCCAGAGGTCCCTCCCAACCTCAATTGTTCTGTGGTTCTATGAAATTCTGTGGCAATTTCTTTTACACTGAAGTAGGAAGTTACCAAGTGAACTATTTACTATTTGAGTGTTGCTAACACATTTATTTTAGTAACTGCATGGGTCTGTTTTTGCTTTCAAGTGCATTTTCATTCCACCACAGATTTTGTGATTATAATCACAGTATATATAATCACACTTATACATAAAGATTGCTGATCTTTCATGATATTTTGTTTTCCATTTCCAATTGTTTACTCTGTCAGAATTACAAGACTTGAATGAAGCTAAAGTCTTCCTGTAATCTCTCGATCCTAATATTTAGAGCCTTATGACAAACATCAATTAAAGTAAAAGTTGCAACAAAATTAAGAATAATGTTGTATCACTAATGTAAGTTGTTTGATTTGGACAAGTGCATAAGCATTATCTAAATCAGGACCCAAAAAAACCATTCATGAAGCAGCTGAGGATACTGGTATGTGAATTGCAGTCCCCAAGTATAGCTTTTACAGCCCATTGAGAGGAATGGGACAGTTCATATCTTTCAGTGACGATACTCCAGGCAGTCTGCAGACTCCTGGACCTATTTCTGCATTGGTGTGTCATGAGTGTACTTTTGGTGAGTATAATTGCTGAGTTCAATACATGACTAGTTGGATAAAATAAAGTGGCCTTTGTTAGGTACTCAGATAAGGTGATTTAGGTTCTTTCTGGCCTTGAAATGAGTGTGTCTATGAGAAGCAAGAAGAAGCCACTGCTGGATCTATTAAATCCACTTCTGTTCTGGTTATAAGCATGAGCTTATGAAGCTGTACTGCTCATACCAGAAACATCATTCACTTCTTTGGCCATTCAAGAAGTCAGGATACAGCCTAGAAATAAAGTGGTCTCCAGAACAGTATGGTATGCTAACAGTACCCACCCACCTCCACCTGTCACATGAGGCATGGATGAGTTTCTCCAGTAGAAGCCAGAGAAAGTAAATAGAGGCACAAAGCCACCAACCCAACTGCCAACATGTATACTTACCAGCCCAGCCTCTAGAGTTCAGCTTTTCACATATTGCATTGAGTGGTTCAATTAGATTTGCAGCAGGATTAAAGATAATATGACATCACATTATTTAAGGAATTTTATGTGGTCAAGTAATCAGGTGGATTGTTGCATGTTTATGGTTATATACTTACTTATAAATAATTTAATGTGTTGAATTTAAATAGTGCAGTGCTGACCGTAATGATTGTGTGATGCAGAAGCTGGAAAAACAGTCCTGTTTGACGTGGTCTGCAAGAAGCTGATATCCTTGATTATATCTCTAATTGTTTCTTGGTGTATTTTGTTATCCTCGCAGTTTGTTTTAATTTTGGCTCATTTACTATTTGGCACTGATCTAGTAACAGGACACCACATGTTGCTGTGTTGTGATTTCTAAAAGCTTGGCTGGAGAATCACTATTTGCCAATTTCAAATTCTACTAACTTTCACTTCTGTCAATATAATAAGCAGTGGATAGGCCCTTATGAAAGTGTCATGCAGAATGAGAATCAATTGTGTCTGGCAATTACAGGAAGAATCTGGGTAACACACCATCTGGGTAATAAAAGGCACCCAGACCCTTGTGTTACCTTTATAGAAAAATCTGAAAAATGCAGTTAGATTTCTGTCACTACAGCTAAAGATCTGGAGTCCAGCATCTGAGGTGCCAGCAGAAACTGGAGGGGAGACACAAGGAGGGTTGGTCATGGATTGAGCAGAAAGCAGTGTCTGCTAGATCTGCAAGGGGTAAATGTGAGGAAGGAAAGGTGTGTGACAGGGGGACAGAGCATCTGTGTACTGAATATGATTAGGTATGTTTGTGGATTCAAGCCGAACATTTGAAGTACCTGGTATGAAGTGGTCAGTACAGGGTTCCCAGGTGACACGGTGTAGCCAAAAGGACTGTTTTCTGAACTGTAAGCTAACACTGAACACTTTGGCTTTTTTTTATGTACATCTGTGGTTTTCATATTTTAATCAGCATAGCATCTGTTTGATGTGCTTAATCTGTGTTTGCTACATGCCTCCTCCCCGCCCCTGTAAATTCATCAAATTCATTGGGATTACTTGGAAAGACTCCTCGTCACTTCGGAAAGGTTGGGTATGGTCTTTTCTTATATTTCAAGGGAATATTGTACTAGTCATTGGCTACCATTTTGTGTTAGATTTAATCAGTACCATTCGAGGGGAGACCCTGGGGACATGTCTTTTCTCATATTGTTTCTTCAGACTTTGCTGCTATCCTAAGTATATGCTTGAGCAGACAATAGAAGTTTAGCAAGAGAAAGAACAGTTCAATATTTTACCCAGCACTTGGAAGACCTGCATTCACTTCTGCCAGAAGTGAATCTGGCAGAATCTGCCAGAAAACCCCCAGGTAGTTTTGAGCGAGTTATTCAGTCACTTTTTCCCTCAGTCCCTGCTTTGTGAAATGGTAATTATAGCACTCTCAGGTCACAGTTCCCTGGTTTGTAAGAAGGCTAGTGTGTTCAGGACTATGAATTTCTTAAACGCTATAATACTATGAGTTACTTGGTTAAAACAGACCACAAGGAACTAAAATGAAGGAAGTGTACATTACCAACCCTGCAAGACCTTGTCATTAGCAGCAGTGCTTCATGGCACAGCCCGTACGTGTGCCTTGGTGCACAAAGCAAGCTGTACCAGTGATGAAGCATTTCTGACTTCACAGTCTGTGGGGCTGACATATTGCTGGCACAACCTTAAACAACATGCGCCACATTAATTTTATGACTGTGCTATTGAAATGTAATTCTTTTATTTCACCCCTAGCAGTATTCTTTTAGGAATACTTTGTCATTTTTCTTACTTATGTTATAAGCAGCTGTGGTCATTCTTCTATTTCAGCGTTTCCCTTTTGCGTGCTTGCAAGCCTGGTATACAAGTAGTGGTAATGGAGGGGCCGTAATACTCTTTACCTCTGTTTTGCCAAGCTGCTCTGACTATTATACAGGAAGTAGAAATCTATATGTTCAGTAATTCAAGCATTTGATTGCTTTCTGGTTGCTTCCTTTCTGGGGCTGCTGAGCATGCCTACCTAAAGGATTGGCCATAGCTAAGGGAAGCGGGAAGCTTACAGTGACTGTTAGATTGCTATTTTGTCTAATGTGCTCCTGATATGTCTCATGAGAGTGTCCAGTGACACCATCCATCCTGCTGTCCATTTGGGAACCATAAACTGCTCCAACTCTTGCAGAGGCCCTTCTAACTGACACTGACATCCTATGCTCCCCGCAACCATGCCACAGAGCCATCGGTAAGGTTCACTGCCCAATTCCTTTCACTAACCCCCAAGGACTTGTAGCAAAGGCAGGAACAGGAGGGAGGAAGCATGTGAACCAAAAATTGTATCTCTGGAGTAGCAGCTTTAAAGTCACATTGTCCCCTGTAAGCAGATTTCCTCCCATGCAAAATGGGGTTGCCAAGAGCCAGCCCCAGAGGCTTGGCTTAGCTTGAACGCCTGAGCAGAGCAGGGAGACCCTTCCTGCCAAGCCTCCTCTCAGGTCACAGTGGCGGCATCTGTGGCTTTCCAACATCATCTCCCTATCAGCTGCGTTCTCCCTCACAGTGAGCTTACAAGCCTAGTCCAAAACCAACACAGCTCAACAGCACACTGAGACTTGGCATGGGCTGGGGGAAGAGAAGGGGACACGACCTCTTCTTGGGGGTATTCTGGCAACATTTGCTTTAAGTTGTATCTCCTCCATGGCTGGAGACAGGGACTTGCTTTTTGGGAGTACTTGAATCTAGGCTCTGTTTCAGCAATGTGGCATTTGCCATTCTCTTGAAGATTCACATACATTTGTTGAAGTTAGAACTATTGTTATCATTAACTAGAGCTAAAATCAAAATTTATGGCTTTTATTAAAAGAATTAGAATAAGATCAACGTGATTCTGGAATTAGAATTAGAATTAGAAGACAAGTATAGCTGAAGTGCTGACCTACATAAAGGAAAAGAACAAGCTGAGAACATTTTCAATTGGTGTCAGTGACAGGAGAGAAGCAACCTTGCCTGCTTTAAGCCATATGCCAAGTCCTGTAACTTAGAAGTTCTACATATTGGCAAGCATACAGAACTCATACACTTTTAAAACATAGCAAATGTCTACTTACAGCTTGGTAGGAATTCTAAAAGATGTCTAATTTTAATAACAAATGGAATATGAATTCAAACGGACTAAAATTAAATCTCTAAAACTAGAATGAGCACTTAAACTAGTGCCTCCCCAGGAACAATTCAGGACAAATTTTAGTTTCTCTTAGGAAAACATGCTGAATTACTGTATTATATGTCAAAGTGGCATGTATTTTCGCAAATAAGCAGGCAATTCAACATATATGAAATTTTGTTTCTACATGATGATTTTAATATAAATCCCATCAGTCTCACTGAATTAATCTAGTTGTTTACTGTTATCAAGTGAGTGGCTGACTGGCCTGTGGGCTTGCCCTATGGACTCAATATGAAACCATGCCTTGTCCTTTCTGTAAGACAGAACGGGATACAGAAACGCCTACTTTTCTTGGACAGGTACAGACTGACTGTTCAGCCACCAGCCAACTGTCTGACTACGTGTGTCAGCTGTAGTTTAGTTAATGCACATAGCTAATAGATAGCTTCTGGTTGCATTAAGAACTGAATGAGAACCGATCTGTTCACAGGATAGAATGGGAACTGGAACCAGTTCATTACTCTGGAATTAAAAGACTACGATTGGAAGCCTTTGGGAAAAAAATCTGATTTAAACATCCCATTCTGACTTGAACACTGAAAAAGACAAACATCTTCATGTGGAACTAACTGAGCTGCCACAATGGCAATCAGCACAATTAGGATCTACAGAGCCACGGTAACTGAATGTGCCTCTGTTGCTTGAGTTGATGGAACTAGTGTTACACGTAGCAGGTTGCTTCCAGTGTTGACCTGCTGCCTGCCGAGGAGGGATGGAGGCAGCCATACTGCTGTCACACATCATAGGTGTTTGGGAAACTCCATGAGAAGGGTGAAAAAGATCCTACTTCATTTTCAGGCATGGGATGGAGGCTGTTCAGCCATTTGGTGGAGATCAAGTATATTCAGGCTGCTGGGAAGGATTAGGCCATCCTTATGACAGTCAGGTGTTTGGAGAATTAGCTGGCAAATTTTAAAAAGTTTCTAAAGAGCATACAAGTCATCTAAAGTGTAACGTTGGGACACATTTCACTATGTTTCAGTGGGGATTGGCACCAGCATAAATCACTGCTGAGTGAAAACTGCCAGCTCTAAAACATGGAGGTTTTTTCTCTACTTAACAAACTAGTTTTAAGAATTTTCTGTGAGGGAAAAGACGTTCATTTTCCCTTCACCTCATCCTCAGAAAGGCTGGTGTCTTTCTCAGAATGAATTTCTGAATGATTTTACTTTAATTACCATATTTTAACTAATGTATCCTATACATATAGGATAATGTTTTTCCTAATAAATTGGAGGGAAATGTATTTTTTTTCCCATATGAGTGATGTCCCCAAAAGTGCTGAACATTTCCTCTATTCTTTTAATCAGTCTTAGGCAGATACCAATCAGGGAAAGTATAGAAAGGAAGAAAATAGGGAAGTGTCAGCAACGTTATGCAGAGGCATTATTATTGGCACTGCTTATAATGGTTTCTGGAATAGTGGAAACAAGCTGGGTCTATTTATCCCCTTTTGCACTATGCTTATTTTATTTTATTTAGGCAAATTAGTTTTCTTCATCTATGTTATAATATGAACATTTGAATGGAGAAGAGATACTGCTGAAATGTTATAGGCAACTAAAAAGGAAGACAGTGCTAACTGTGGATTGTTTTTTCCTGTATGAAAAAAAAAGACTTTTACTGATATTGTCTTTTTTTTTTCCAATTTAACCCATATTTTTTCTCGAAATAATTGGAAAGATCTTTGTTGCTTTGTTAGGAGTTGAAAGCAAAATATATAAAAATGTCATGCTGATGTATATCCAAGCTTGAGCAACTGCTCCTGCAATTATTCCTGCCTCTGCCATCCCGCAAGGCCTGAGCTTGTACTAGGCTTGGCCTGCCTAATCACATTGTTCTGGCACAGCCTGGGCTGAATGTTCCACTTTTCTCTGAACGCTATTGGCGTATGCCAGCGAGCTTATGGAGGATCTTATGGGGGATCAGACTCTATCATAACAACTTGTTGAGGGGTCTTTCCATGGAGACATGCCTCCCCATTGGCTTCTTCCCAGCAATCACAGAATGCTAAAATATATCAAGAGCGGTAAACCATATGTGGGGAAAAAAACCCCACTTCTGAAATGCACCAGGTGTTGTGACAAAACCAGTGAACTGCATTAGGTTTGTACAAAAAAATAAGGATAATGCAATCTGATCATCATCATCATAACATCTCCAGTAGAACTCATCTGACAAAGGAGTGTTATATTAGGGCACATAACAATGGTACAAGAAGTTTGCCAGGAGATTTAACTGGAAAAACGCCTTTCCATTTTCAGGCAGTCCCCACAATGGCAAGAGCAAAAAGAAATTAAATTCCAAAAATGAAAAAAATTAAGGGAAAATAACATTTTATCTATGCTGGCAGTTGGCTAACATTGTTATGCCATGTAACTATGTGGTTTCTCTGTTCTGGTAACCCCTGCCTGGGCATGGCCTATATAGAAATGCTTGTTGATCTCATGAGTCATTCCCAGGAGATGACGAACATGACTAAAAGACAAGACACATGCTACAGGATGAGAACCAAAAGATCTGGAGGATGATTGAAAAGCTGTCAAGAAAATATCTATGCAGTGACTATGCAGGGAAAAGGACATGAAGGAAAGATGCAGAACATTATCACAGCACCCTTTTGCTCCTGTTCCTCCATAGCTGTTGTTCCTGTGCAGGGAATCCTTTGCAATCCCATGTAGAGCTGAGGGGAGAGACAGTGGTCCCAGCCCCAAGACAAGAAGACCAGTAATGGTCCCCCTGGCATGTAACTACCATTCTCCATTACACACATACCATAGCACTTTGGTAAGCTGTGCAATAGTTTGCTTGGCTTAGGGTTGACATTGTCTTGCTATTTATGAAATCAATAAAAGCTTTTTGTTTATTGAGCATATGTTCTTGGTTAAAAGGTTTATTGAAGCACACTCGTCCTTCATAAAACATGTGGATGTCTTTTGGGACGGACAGTCAAATTTTTAATGTCACAGGAGGTCATATTCAATTACAAATACCATAGCATATTAACAACACATGTACAGCAGCTTTAAAATTGATAATGTGCCATAACAATCTATTAAAGTTCATTAAAAGGGTTGGAGGGTTTTTGTGAATCGATGCATGAAGAAGTACTGGGTCACATTTAATGCCCCTGCACCCTGCTTTTGAAGATAAAAGTGTCTCCACACACTTGCCCAACTGACGGAGGCAGCGAGCAGTCACCTCTCCTTCTTTCCTTCTGTACTCTGCTAGGAAAAGCTTTCTGCTATTCTGCCACCCACTGAGTAGACATTTGCCTTTAGAAACTTCTAAAACACAATATGCATTGGTAACACAAGGCAGAAATTTCTCAAATGCTTCAAGCCATGCCCTGACATGTTTCCATTTTTCTTTCCCTCTTCCAGAATTCATGGTCATTCTTCAAACATTGGTACTGTAGTTCAGAAGATATTTTTCTCAGACTTCCACTTACTGAAAAGCCTATCACCCTGAGAGCAGATAAAATCAGAGTTCTCAAAATAACAGTGCTATTAACATACCATTTAATGTTTACAATGTGGGGCTGTGGAAAGTAGGGGGATGCAATATTTATGCAACCAAATGAGTTTTGAAACATTTTGGCATCAGAAACCATTCCACTTCTTTGTAGACCATGTAGCTTAAAGCAATTCAGGGAGAAAAATATGGAAACATGCTTTCAGGTTCAGTTCCACATTTCAACAAAAGAGAAGCGAATGAAGAGAAAAAATTAGTCGATATAAGTCAATTATGCATTTTAAAACAATGTTTTCATTTAAAATCTGAAAAAATAGCATTAATACTGAAGCTGCTTAAATCTATAAAGCATAATCTAACATAGCATTCAAATTAAAAAAGAAATCCTGTTTTGCCTATTTTTTGGTTTTTTTGAAAAAGAAAAGCCACTAATCAATTATTTGTATAGCTCTATCTGAGGCTGGCTGCTGTATGACATTTCCTGTTCTCTTTGATTCAGTTTTAACACCTTTTTTGTACTTTCATACACTCCATCTTATTATCTCCATCTCATTCCGCACCTTTCCTTTTAGATTACAAAACTGGATTTTTTTTTACTTACTTTGAATCTAGCAGTAGAAGATAATAATCATAGAATCATGCAATCATAGAATGGTTTAGGTTGGAAGGGACCTTAAAGATCATCCAGTTCCAATCCCCCTGCCATGGGCAGGGACACCTCCCACTAGACCAGGTTGCTCAAAGCCCCATCCAGCCTGGCCTTGAACACTTCCAGGGATGGGGCAGCCACAACTTCCCTGGGCAATTTGTTCCAGTGCCTCACCACCCTCCGAGTGAAAAAATTTTTCCTAATATCTATTCTCAATCACCCCTCTTCCCGTTTGAAGCCATTACCCCTCATCCTATCACTACATGCCCCTGTAAAAAGTCCCTCTCCAGCATTGAAAATTAATTCTAAATTACAAAAAACAAGTTTTAAAAACACAACAGCCTATTATATAATATGTTATAGTATTGAATAACTTCAGCCAGTGTGGGCTGTTGATTTTATATTATAAGCTTTTGAGAGCTAACAAAAGTACACCAAACATATTAGAGATAAACATATTACCATTGATTTACGAATTTTAAAATGTGGACAGTTGGTAAATGATTATTTTCTCTTTTTCAGTGCAAAAGTTATTGAGAACAAATTGTAGTAGATCTAAGCACCTGCTGTCTTTTGTTTGTTAGCACAATTATTTTCAAAGCTTTGTCTTCATTTCCTAAAGGCCAAGTTACACATATATACAGCCATGGTGTCACTGAATTTCCATTTCTGTCAGTAGTACAATCAATTGAAACATCATCACATTCTTGCATTTTTCTATATGGAAGAAAGAAAAGCAGATTTGGCAGTAAAGAAATGTTGCAGCAGAAAGGTTCACATGATAATAAGAGCTGGATGAAAACCAGGACTGTCATTGTGCCAAAAAAAAGTAAAATAAGTTGTTTTTATTTCAAATTTCAAATATGTTTTAAATTTAAGTGCAATTTCAGGGCAGAATTTCTTTGCTTTATGTAACAGTGGCTAGTAATAGTGAGTTTTACTTTGGAAAAATAAACTTGGGTTTATTTTGGGTTTGCGAAGACTTTTTTTTCCTTACTATAGCACTGTCAGTATGGGCCGAATAGGGTTTCCTTTTGTATTTTTCCATGCTCTTCACTCATTTGAAAAGCATCAAAGAAATTGTCATTTCTTGAAAGACTGGCGTCTAAGGGTCATTGTTACAAGTCAAATGTTAAACAAACTCCTCTTCCATATGGAAGTTTAATTTTTCTAATTACAGTAATTTCTGTGATGTGTACGGTAGAATGCTGAAGTAAGGTTTGGGAAGACTTCCTAGCTCTAGCAGATGTTAAACATAGGATGACTTTACATCTTTTGTTTGTTTCTGAAACTACAGTGCTTTTAAAAGTATTTTCTTTTGGATTCTTAGAAAACTCTGAGAAAGTCCGACCTGAGTCCAGCACCGATACCTGTGTGGGAGAGGCGTCAGTGTACTTCAGCTTTGTATTGCTGTTGCCTGGAGCAGTGACTCACGAAATGCACGTACCTACAACATGCTGGCTCCTGTGGAAACCCTGCTGACTCCCTCCCTGTGAGCCTCTCAGTGGGTGGCCTTTCCAGGGGGCTGTGGGGTCCCAGGGCTGCCCAGGCCTGAGGTGCGGGGACAGATGTGGGATAATGCAGTGGCCACACAGCCCTCCATGCTGACCAGCGGACACTAGGGACTTCTGGATGTGGGGCACCCTGGCAGCCGAGCTGTCCTAGACCCATGTGGCTTTAATCCCCCTTTGATGAGAATATTTTAAAGTTGATATTCATTCCCATGTCAGAAGGAAACAGATTGCCCCCCCCCAAAAATGAATTGCCTCTTTCTGGTCATCACTATTAAAGATGTCGAAGGGAGCGTAGGAAAGCAACACGCCATAGTCCTGATGGGTGCCAGTGAGAAGCGGGTACCTAACCACTTGAGGTGCTTTAGAAAATCCCAGACAATTACAAAATCAAACAATACTCAGCTGTCATCACACATTCCGGCGAAGGCGGTACGTCTCTCATTTGCAGGCTCCAGACTGTCTCTCAACAATTTCTGTCTCTTTTTAGCATGGGAACAGTGCTGCTTCAGGGAACAACGACACGTTCCTGGTGCATTACAAAGTAAAACCCTTGCTGCTCTGAATGCGCCCATGGCCTGCAATGTGAGGACAACAGATCCCACTGAAGATAGGTTCATACTCTGGGTGTCAAAATGTTTCTCAAGGACTGGGCTTCCTGTTCAAGCTTTTGCTATATTCCCTGGTTTGCATTTTGCCACTCATTTTTTCCATTCTTCTGCTGCTAGCTGTTTTTCATGAATATCTAGTCAGCAGGAACCTACCCTGCTTCAACTTTACAAGAATTTTGACAATTGAAATTCACCCCATCATGTGTTTCAAAGCAAAGCTCAACAATTCTTCATCTATTCGTAGCTGTGAATTGCCCAGACATCTGACCCAAATTATGGCTTCAGCTGGCAAGAACAGGAATTCGCTCAATGCAAATCAATTGCTTCCAAAGAGCTTGTTTCATCCATGCAATATTTTTAAGTGCAAGTTTGAAGACCAGATTGGTAAGAACTCTTTTTTATCACTTATTACCAACTAAAGACTGTGATTTCCTCCACTATTTTTGAAACAGATGGAAAATTAATTCCCCTGAAATTTCATTTTTTAATGGGAATGTATCAATTCTGATGCAAAATTTCAGAAGAATAATATTTTAATGACTTAAAATGAAAATGGGAGATTGCAGCCCAACTCTCAATTTATTTTCAGCCTTCTTATTTCCCTTTCATTGTTACATTGCATTTTTTTATGTCAGAAAGGCTGTTATAAGAAGGTTTCTGTGTCTTCGGATACATTTTTCTCTTTCCAAATTTTTAATCTAGATTTTGTTTATTTATTTCAATTTTGACTTTTCATCCTAAATTAGAATGAAAACAAGATTCAAAATGCAAGAATTTGTCTTGGCATTGAATTACTTACTTTCACCAGCTCAGAATTTGATCACAGCTGAATCGTCCCAGTAACAGGTCTTGTATCACACATCAGATTCCAAAGAACTGACTGCAGTTCATCTCCATCTCCAGACACATGCACTATCTTCATCTCAGGCTGTCTGAACCTGGGTTAGTACCCATCTGCCACACTGAGGAACTTTTGGTGAGAGCCCACCTGCCTCTAGGCAGATGGAGTGCAGTTAAAGCTCATCGCTGATTTCAGCTCTAGGGCGCCTTCTGCCAGCCTTTCCTTAGGATGTGAAACTCCATATTCAAGCTCTCCCAAGACCTGAAACTAGTGGCACAGGTCACTCACTGCCCTTCTTGCCTGGTCTCATTTCTTGGAGATCCACCTGTGTATGAGAATTCACTTCTCATCACTTATTTCCTCCAGCATAACAGAGTGAAAAAGGATACAAGGCAGGTGCAAAAAAAGGATGCCTTAGCCACTTTAATATCCTAGGAAATTATACACAAAAGTATCCTGAGCTGTGACGTCCCCACAGCGAGTCTCATCCCTGTCTGTAAGTCTGAGACAGCAGCGCAGCAAAAGCCGTGACAGTGACCTTGCTGTACTGTAAAGCCCCACTTACATGCCCTGTGGATACGCACGAGCTCACTGAAAAGTAAACACGGTTCTGCAATGGCTGCTCAGACCCTCAGGGTTTGACTGTGTCCTGCATCTCTTTTTTATTGTCATTTCGGTGTCTCAATAGTTTGTCCTGGATTTCCACAGAACGGTTCGTGTCTTGCTCAAACGCTGTGCTTTGTGGCAGCAAACAACTCTTAACACCACCTTGTAAAGTCTTGTGAAAGCAATACTGTCAGATGCACCTCATTAGCTGTCCTGACAGCTGTAGCCTCAGGAAGAAACTTGATCCAGCTGCCAGAAATACTAATGTAAACAGAGCAGCGGCTGCCACGGTGAGCAGCCAGGGTGAGACAGGGGTGCTGGGAGGGCCACCCGTTCCCAGAGGTGGGGTACCACGAGCATCGGCATTTCTTGGGTTTTGCCCTCTTCGAGTCAGGTCATCATTTGAGGTTAGAGGAAACCAGGAAGTACAGGAAGGTTGGGATGCAGGTCCCTAAACATAGGTGTCTGCTGCCATTTTACACATAGGACCTACATGGGCTTGTGCGCAGCAAAGAGACATATGGTTTTATATGTCTCTCTGCCTCTCTAGCACACTTGTCAGTCCCGTTTGGCTTTAACCCATCTGCACCAAACTCTAGCCACATGCTTCCACAGCATGTGTCCTCCGCCAGTGATGATGGCCTCCTGGTGCCGGATCAGGTGCTCATCAATACTCTCCCTGCCTGTACGGGATCAGACCTTTCCGCATCACGGCTTATCTGCCAAGGATCATCATCCAAACAAACAGAGGTCATGGCTGGCACAAGGAATGGTATTTGGTGACACCACTTGCATTTCTCTCTTTCCAGCCCACCTCAGTGTTTCTGAGTGCCTACTTTGAAGCATGTGTTTATTCTGAAACCTATTTCAGAAAACAGTTATGCTAAGCATGGATTTAAGAGCTATTAATTTACTTGTTGCTGCAATGATAAGGTTTAAAATTAATTTCCTCAAGCAAATCCTTGTACCAACACATCATCATCATGTTTTAGCCAACAACTGGTGGTCTTACCTAGATCTCCAAGGCAAATTTCCTGCATTTTATTTAGGAGTGAAGGAATTGCCACATGGAAGAAGGTCCGGAGTCCCTTGACCTGAAACAGCAGCTGGTGCTGGGTGCACAAGAGAAACCCTGAAATTGGCACTCCTCACACCCACCCAGGGCTTCTCTTGACACGTGAGATGTGAGAGGTCTGTTTTTAATGGCAAGGCCGAAGGATGCTCCTTTAGAAATGTCTCTCGTGTTTAACGTTAATGAAAGTATTCTCCACGTGTCCACTCAGTGCCTAATTTCTGTATGAGTTGCTGGTCTGAGTGACAACTGTCTTGGCAGAGGGATACAACTCCGAGCTTGGGAGCAGGGAGTCAGGGATGCTTTTGGTCTCACCATGCCCTGAGGAGGATATGCTCAGTTGTTTTTTTTGGCTGGATCTGAAGATGGGATAGGGGTGATATTTGTTTCTGGATTTTACCTTGTTTTACTTGTCCGATCAATGTATTGTGGGACGTGTCTCTATACCTATAGCCTGACAAGTGGAAATGATACAGGCTGAAGAGAACGATCGCTGCTGTGCCTGCTGGGCCAGTGATGATGCTGGGGATTGGTGACTATAAACCATTCTAGTTTCAGTAGTTTGTCTGAGGCTTGGCAGTTGGCTCCTTTTTAGTCTCTGTAAAAAGTGTCTTGTGACCAATTCAAAGTGTGGGTCTCTGTAGATATTTCTCTTTAGAAAGACTCTTCTTTTCATAGTGCACGTTCCAAGAGATGATAGATTTATGTTTTGTGCCAGAGGTGCACTTAGGTAAAGGCAATTACACTGACTGGTTTACTGAGTAGGGAAGGGAAGTTTTTCTTAGTTGTGGTGTAGAGATTGCAGCTCTGGCTTGATTTGATTTCTGTTCAGGAAGTTATTCCAGGTTTTTATTAGTGTTCTGAGTTCCTCTTTTGATCAACATAATCTTTTCTTTAATTAATGTTTACATTTCTTCCATAGGGATAATTTGTTCTTTTGGCAAATTGTTTAATGACTGAACTTTTATTCTGGGGGAGTGATTTGAAACACTCTTAACTAGATGTTACATGGGAAACATTTGGAACCGCATCCTCTCTGCTCAGTGATTTAGTCTTGGCTGATGGTTGGTGACATTTCTACCCTGAGGAAAGACAGTATAATTCACAGAGTTTTAGTGCCACTCTCTTTGTTGCCCATTGGACAGGTTTTAATGCAGTGGTAGAGAATTTATTTTCTATCCTTATTGTCTCTAATAGAGCTGTAGATAAGAGTTTGAACTGGTACTTTATAGCTCTCGTTTTCTTTCAAACCTTTTCCTCCTGTGACTTTCTAAGACTCAGCTTATATAAAACATGTAATTGTGGTACTGTTGAGATTTCTCCTAAAGAGATGGGTTTGCTTTGAAGGATGGGTTTTCCTCCATTTAAGCAGTTCTGGGAAGTAGGAAAGTGAATATTAATTTTCTGTAAGCAACACATGGGCTAGACAGCCCTGGGTCTTTGCCACTGTGTGGAGAAGTTCTGGGGTCCACAGACATAACAAACCCCCCTTTTGATGTGACCTTAGGCACTACCAAGAGTACAAAGTAGCAAAAAACAATCTTACAGGAGGTGTGGGATGACAAATTTTGGGGTACGTGGTCTGGGCTTGGGTCCTGAGCCCCCCGAATTTCTGGACCGTCTCCCTTCTGCCTTGCTCTGGGCTAAAGTATGGGACACAGAAGGCAAATGGCAGTGTCAAGAGCCTTGGGAGATCAGCTCTTATTGGACCTACATTTTGCAGAACATGTGTCCGCTGCTGACTCACCAGATCTATCTCATCAAGATCCTCACAGTATCTCAGCTCTGGACCTGTAAGGATTGGACAGCAGTGGATTCTCTCCTCATTGACCCTTGACTCACACAGCTGTGTTCCCGGGATGGCACCCAGCACTAGTGGTTTGCCACTTGAGTTGCACAAGATCTGTTAGTCTCTTTTTTCAGGCCATATGAAAGAGACTTGGGGAAAAGTGTTGCCACTTAGTTATGACCAGGCCTTTATCCCGAGGCTTAAGGAGAGATAGAGGAACCTCTGGGGGATGAAGCAGTGAAGGGTTTTGTCCCTTCTCTGGTTGTCATCTTTAGGAGAAGAATTTGGCAAATAGACTGCAAACTGTGTGTGGTTTGGCTATGAAGTCTCATCATTCTTCCTTTGTTCTCAGTTGGGTTTTCTTTCTGGAGCGTGCAACTTTTGCTTAAAACACACGTTCTTCCACCAGGTTGATTTCTCTTGATGTGTTTTGACTATGGGGATTGAGGGTTCTTGGTCTGTATTCCAGGTCTAATTTTGGAGTAAAAGCTGCATTTGTCTCCTGTGTTCAGTTGTCATATAATGCCTAGGAAATGAGACAGGGCTTGGCTCCCACTAAGTCATTACAGCCTCTTTTTAACTGAGTCTTGGTTAGGAATATTGTGAAATTGCCTTTCTGGCCTTTTCCTATTGCTCATTTTAGGCTGCATCTGAGTAAGCAAAAGTATATGAAGCAGTATCTGAAGAAATCACTATCAGCTGCAAAGGAGAAAGTTTTCACTCTAAAATACGCAAAGAATGAGTTAGAAATGACTCAGATAATTTAGAAGTTTTCAAATGGACTAGGACTGTTAAACCTCAGCCTGAGATCCTGAAGACTTGGTGGAAGTAACCTCAGAGTGATGCAACCTCTGCAAACCCACAGAGGGCAAACAAGGTGGACTGAAGATGAGAAAATGGAGAATTGTGACTGGATAACTTTAAAAAGTGTAGAATGGAGATGGGAAATTATCAACTGACCAAAGGAAATTTTCTCTGAAAAAATCTTGATGGAAAAAAATGAAAAAACTATATCTGGAAGACAAAGAATATCGGCTAAGATAGGTTTGTCAAGTATAAATAATGTTAAACCAGTTTGCTGTCCTTCTACAATAAGGATAACAGGTCTTGTGGAAAGGGGAAAAGCAAGAGTTTCCACATTCCATGATTCTAGCCAGGCCTTCCTTAGCACAGTTTCATTTGATATTCTCATTATAATTTAGGGAATCATGGTTTACATGAGTGATTTTCAGTCTTTTCTAATTTAGATCCATGAGGAAGCTCACAGTCCTCCATAGTAAATTTTAATTACTGAAAATATGCCTATTTCTCTTTGCTACATTTCAGAAAAACCTTAAAGGCAGCCTATATCAAAGCCTAAAGACAGTAATTTCAAAATCACTGGTTTGCACAAAACTACTATAGGGCCAGTACAAAACTGGTTGCACAGGTGACTGCAGAGCAGCCACTGGTGGTCCACTATTAAAGTGTAAAACATACGGAGGTGGTTTCTTTGGAATCTCTTCTAGGTTTGCTCTGACACTAGGTAAGGAACGAAAAGTACATAGGTCTCTAGGGTCACAAATCATAGCTGGGAATGCTATGAAGCATTCTCCAGAAAACGATCTGAAAGGTTTAATAAGCTAATTGAAGAAGCTGAACTCAGATCAACAGTGTTGTTCTGGTGGCAATAAAGCAAATACTGTTCTTGTAAAAGCAAGGCTATAGACTGCAAGACATAAGAAATTGCCATTCTACTCTATTCAGTGCTTGGTAACGACTCAGCTGGAATGTTGCCTGTGCTGGTCTGGCTTATGTCCCTGCAGATGGAGAAAGTCAAGAGAAGAGCAGCACAAATGACTAGTGGTCTAGAAAATATGATTTAAGAAGAAAGATTGAATGAACTGGGTTCTCAGGCCACAGGAAAAGAAGACTGAAGCAGTCATGAAGGTCTTTTATGTCCTTAAATACATATAAGGTTGCTGTACAAAGGAAAGGAATAATCTGTTTCCCATATTCACAATGAAAAATAGTAGGCTTAAGTTACTGCAAAGGGTATTAAAGATAAACATTAAGAAAAACACTACAATATTGAGGGTTACAAAGTGGACCCTGTGGGTTCCCCAGTGCTGCAGGTCTTTGAAACAGGAGTCTGTCAGGAAAGGTGCAAGTACACATGATGCAGCCTTAGGACTATGGACCAACTGGTCTCAGAAATCCCTTTACAGCCTTTATTTCTAGGAGCCTGTGAAGTTGTCCAATTTCAGCTAAGATAACATCTGATAGTGGATTTCAGCCAGCCCATGTGGCCAACTATCTCCAGTTTAAAGACACAGGATAATTTACAATAGGCAGTTCTTTATAATTCTGATTTATAGTACTACAATCAGATTTTTTATGATTTTACTTGAAAATGATGTAGATGAGACTATTTATAAATCCAGATTGTAGCTGCTATTTGTTTTGCACCTGGGTTATATTTCGGTTATGTCTTGAACTTTTTATTACTTTGTTCATTTTCACTGTTAAGGATCTGCTTGTAAGTCATTACGTGCCTTGAAAACCTTGACTGAACTCAGATGGGCATAGTCCATCTGAATAGCTTTTATAATCAACAAACTTTGCTGCCTCACTGTTCACACTCTTCTGATTGCTTACGTATATGATGAAGGACACAAGCCCTACCACTGATTCCTGAGGGATTGCACTGATGTCCTTTCTCCATTGAGAGAACTGTGTTTTCTATTATTCAACCAGTTATTAATACATAAATTGTCTTCCTTCTAACCCCCTGGCAATTTCATTCTTTTTTAAAAGCTTCAAAGGAATCTAACACACATCATAACTTTTCTCTATAGAATATGGGGCCTTTTCCAACATACCACATTTATCTGTGTGACTACTTCTAGTCTTATACTGTGCCATGTCCCTGAGTGGAAGTCAGGATTGCTGATCTGTTTTCTGGATTAAAAATTAGTGTCATATCTGTCATCTTCCAGTCCTGTGGCACCACAGCTGAGGTATTATGTCTGGCTGGATTACATATCCAAGTAGTAATTTCTTTACTTTATATCTGAGTTGTAGCTATATTCAGAACTCTGATGTGACTACATTCTGTACCTGCCAGCCAGCCATTATTCATATTATCAGCTCTGAAGTTTCACTTATTCATTCTTTAGTTTTAGGAAGTTGCTTTGCCGTAAAAAAAAAGGCTAAATTCCAACACAGTGGACACCAAAGCCTTTCTGCTAGCTTTTTTGCCATGGCCTGTTACTTGTCTTGCTTGCTCCTTCTCCTCCTTGATATCGTATCAGTCCCACAGACTTTTGGCTGGTTCCTGTTAGAGGAAAATATATCATGGTGGCTCTGACAGCTCGAAAGGCAATGCTGCCACAGCGCCATGCCCCAGGTCAAGCCAGTAGCGATGCTGAAAATGTATTCCCAGTAGGTACATGCACACAAAGCAGCCCAAGTCACCTAAATCCCTGCCTTTTCCCACCTTTGGTTTCTCCCCTAAACATCTCGTATTAAGTCACATGCAATTCCAAACTGCTCTTCCCCAGCATCCCATAATGTGTCCTACAGCCCCCAAGCAGTGACCCCCACAGTCTGAAAGGAGATTCAGAGAGCTGCTCCTGGGGACACCTTGTGATGGGTTTCAAGTCTGGACGCTGGGGCTGAGGTCCTCCTGAGACAGCCCTGGGAGGGGCCCGGAGGAGTTGCTCCCTCATTCCTGGGGGATTCTTGATTTGGGTTGCTGCCTGTGGTTGTGCCTCTGTGCTCCTCTGGAACATGGACATGGGCATTTGGTGGGCTGATGGCCCCTGTGATGGGCCTGGGAGGAGCTGGGCAGGGTGTTATATGCCCTCCTGCTCCATCTCTCTGTGCTCCTTTGTGGGTGTGCAGATGAGCTTTTATTACATAACCTAACAATTTCCTGCTTCTGATGTGTTTAAAAACATTTAATATTTGCTTTTGCCTTTAGTGACTTGCTTGCTAAAATCTTTTATCTGGCCCAACTTTTTTTTTGTTTTCACATTTAACTTGACAGACATCATATTTTATTGCTTGCTTGAAATAACCCATCTCTTTTTTTGGTAAACTTTTGTTAGCTTCTGCTGTTTAACCACACTGGATTCTTTGGCTTATCAGGGGTCATTCAGAGTTTTTATTCATTAGAAAGAAACATTTATTCTCAGCTTCTAAAATGTTGTTCTTAAGCAACCTCTGTGATGCTCTGTGCCTGGGAAGATCATGGAACAGATCTCCCTAGAAGCTATGCGAAGGCACATGGAGGACAGGGAGGTGATTCGACACAGCCAGCATGGCTTCAGCAAGAGCAATCCCTGCCTGACCAAACTAGTGGCCTCCTATGATAGAGTGACTACATCAGTGGACAAGGGAAGAGCTATGGATATCATCTATCTGGACTTCTGTAAGGCCTTTGACACGGTCCCCTGCAACATCCTTCTCTCTAAATTGGAGAGATATGGATTTGATGAGTGGACTGTTCGGTGTATGAGGAATTGGTTGGATGGTTGCATCCAAAGGATAGTGATCAACGGCTCAATGTCCAGATAGAGATCAGTGAAAAGTGGTGTCCCTCAGGAGTCCATATTAGGACCAATACTGTTTAATAGCTTCATCAGTGACGTAGACAGTGTGATTGAGTACATCCCCAGCAAGTTTGTGGACAACACCAAGCTGAGTGGTGCAGCTGACATGCCTGAAGAATGAGATGCCATCCGGGGGCACCTGGACAGGTTCGAGAAGTGGGACCATGTCAACTTCATGACGTTCAACAAGGCAAAGTACAGGGTCCTGCACCTGGGTTGGGACAAGCCCCAGTATCAATACAGGCTGAGGGATGAAGGGATTGAGAGCAGCCCTGCTGAGAAGGACTTGGGGGTAGTGGTGGATGAAAAGCTGGACATGAGCTGGCAATGTGCGCTCGCAGCCCAGAAGGCAAACCGTATCCCGGGCTGCATCAGAAGAAGCGTGGTCAGCAGGTCGAGGGAAGTGATTCTGCCCCTCTACTCTGCTCTGGTGAGACCCCACCTGGAGTACTGCATCCAGCTCTGGAGTCCTCAGTACACAAAAGACATGGACCTCTTGGAGCAGGTCAAGAGGAGGGCTACAAAGATGATCAGAGGGCTGGAACATCTCTCTTATGAAGGCAGGCTGAGAGAGTTGGGGTTGTTCAGCCTGGAGAAGAAAGCTCCGGGGAGACCTTATTGCCTTTCAGTCCTTGAAGGGGGCTTATAAGAAAGATAAGGACAAACTTTTGAGCAGGGCCTGTTGCGACAGGACAAAGGGTAATGGTTTTAAACTAAAAGAGGGTAGATTCAGACTACATATAAGGAAGAAATTTTTTACCATGAGGATGGTGAAACACTGGAACAGGTTGCCCAGAGAGGTGGTAGATGTCCTATCCCTGGAAACATTCAAGGTCAGGTTGGACGGAGCTCTGAGCAACCTGATCTAGTTGAAGATGTCCCTGTTCACTGCAGGGGGAGTTGGACTAGATGACCTTTAAGGTCCCTTCCAACCCAAACTATTCTATGATTCTATGCCTATAAGCATATTATCCTCAGTTTCCTTTTAATTCCTTATCAAACAGCTTCTTCATTTTTACATGAATCTCTTTTTTAAAAAAAAAGTTTTAAGTCGTTACTGCGGGGCTTTTGTGTGTGTTTGCCTTTTTTGTTCCTGCCAGAAGGCTGGATTTAATACATTATGACCCCTTGTGTGGAGTACTACTTAAATAGTTACCGACTGCACCACGTGCACTGCGCAGGACTGAATCGCGAGCTGTGTCTTTGCTGCAGGTCCTCTAAGGTCATGGCTACAGTGTGACTTTAATCACTTTGTGCCACCACTGAAGAGGGTGGTCTTGCCTTTCCTCCCCGCTGCTGCGCCTTCCCTCTGGATCAGGGAACAGAGAACTAACTCCGTAAAAATATGTGACACTTAACAGTGCCATTTAAAACCTGCTGTCTTTCACTTTGAGAACAGCGTGTTAAGCAGGGAGTTGAGCCACCAAAAGCTCCAGCTCAGCTCCCTTTCAGGTTTGACTGGGGCTGAAAGTGCTGCCAACAACAAAACTTTAATAACATGGCTTAGGCTGAGCTCTGGTCCAGGTTCCTGGTCCCAGCTCACTGCAGACCCCTTGGGCAATACGTCCCTTGATCTGTCACTTGCCGTGCTTGCGCAAGGGGGCTATAACTGGCTTCTAAAAAAGCCAATATAAAAGTAGAGAAGATTTATCAGGAAGAGGTTCAGCACCTGTTGGAGGAGCAGCTTTTTGCACTCTTCCACTGTTCTCTGGGAAGGGCTTTGGTAATTTTACTGCAGCTGGTAGTTTTATTGCAAAGAGGAGGAGATGGAAAACATCACACTTCTTACCAGCTTTGCCAAAAGCACTTGAAAACAACTTCAAAGGACACCACCCCCCTCCATGCTCAGAGAGCAAAACATCCCTTTGTAGGGAGTTAAACCAGACCAATGAAATAGGGGAGACACATCATCTTTGATCGTTTGTTGCTCAGACGAGCTCCTCAGTAACAGTTTCTAGGTTAATTAAATGTTACTTTGTGCTGACAACAGCTGAGCTTGTGTTCAAGCCTCAGAATTTGTTTCTGTGGCTGAAAGCTCGTGCTCCCTCATAGTCACAGCGTAAGACACGAGCCTTCCAGCTAAGTAACACTCAAACACAGCAGCAAACAGCGAGGTACCAAACCTGCCTTCCCGGCTTAAGCATTGGTAGCTGGGTAATGAGCTTCCCATGTCAGAGAATCGGTTGGTTTTGTCAAATTTAGAATCATGAATGCACAACTCTCCAAATCCATTTCTTTCCTTTAAGGGAAAGAAGCGTGCATTCAGTTTTTATGAACTTTCCCTTTTTCTTCCAACTGGTCCATGGTCAGACTGTCTCGGTCAACTCACTTTCTCTACACAAAGGAGGAAATGAGAAAACAAGTCTTGCCTACTTCTTTTACGATGAGGAGTAAGAGGAACGAGTGGATTATGTATGGAGGGCTCTGGTTGCTCTGTTACTTTCCTGTTGCCTTCCCATGTCTGTATGTCAGGTCTTGCAAAGCTCAATGATAGCACAAAAATTCTGCTGTCACGGGAAAACCATTATTTCTATGAAGTGCTACTTGCAGTCCATCTGAAATAGTTCCTGTCGTAAGGGAAGGCTTAAGACAGACGTTCAGCTGTTACTTGGGCAGCTTCTCCTTTACCTGTACTTTGTTCTGGGCAGCTGTTCCAAAGATTTCCAAAGGTTTCAACTACAGGAATGAACTTAGCTTAAAAATACCCTGTGGTGCTATGAATGTCAAGCCCCTATATTGACAAGCCCGACTGTGAATGCTACCCCTGGAAAAATGTTTCTTTCTATAGGTAGAGACACCACAGGCAGCATCAGATGCTGCAATGCAAATGCTAACGAATGCCCAGCAGCGTCTCCAGAACAGATTCAACGCAGCCAGATCTGGGGAGATTTAGCTGACAAATAGACATCAGGGCCCTAATTTCTAAAATGTGCATATGGTGAAGCACACACTAACTGAGCTAGCATATGCAGGGCAGTCCTATTCACAGAATTGCCAACTACACACGTCCAAAAATCACAAATCAGGCTTTTCCTTTATATAAAGGGGCTAGTTTTGAAATAATGAGATTAAAAAAGAAAATACCCATGACCTTTTGCTTGTTTGAACCCTTTAATCAAAACCAAGTAACAATTTCCAGCTTCTCTCCAGCTCACGACAGCTAGAAACTGAATTATTACTTTGAATCAGTTCTGGGATTGTCCTGCGCTCCCTGGGCTGTGGGAGTCGGGGCTCTAAGAGACCCTCCGGTAGTATGGTAATTGCAATAAAATGCCTCGATTCCACAGAGCACACCCTTGGCAGCGGAAGGGCAGATCTGCTTATGAATTTCATTCTAAATAGCTGCTGGATGAAATTCTCTTCTCCTTCAGTTATTTGAGTTGAGGAAACTGCGTGCATCTCCAGGGATGGGCTCAGGTCTCTCACACCAGCGAAGACAGTCCTGCATTCGGCCTGACCAGCGCGGGTCACGGAAAACCATTTTGGGGGTTTGTCCCCACTACAACGCAGGATTTCTGGATTTCTGCTGTCTTTGCGCTTGGGGAGGCGCAAACAGCTGACAGCGCGGCTTTCACACAGGACCTTTTCCAATGGGGCCGGTCTCTTTTAAAGGATCTGAGTGCTTTGCAACCCTTTTGAGCTGGTATTTCCAGAGAGAAGAACTGCAAGTCAGCTTTTAAATCGGTATGTGGGGAACGAAAGCCTGCCGATGCTGTGACCACCCCTTGTGTTTTTATATAGAGACACTGAGCTCAGGACATCTATTTCAGTGGAGGTGAAGCGCTGCTAGTTTTTACCATACAGGTGATAGAGGAACGTAAAATGAAGGCTGTGAGCATGTGGCCAACCTCAACAGCTCACACTCCGTTACAAAGCTCTTGTGCCTTGTCTTCGTGAGGTTTCTATCAATCAGAGCAGTTTTATTCCAAGGCAACAATTTTAAGTATCTGTCACAGGGTCAGGAGCCACCTCCCTTGGGCAGAGGCAGTACAAACGCAGCTCTCCAAAGCACAGAAGAAGAGACCAGGCAGGAGGAAGTATGACTCAGAAGGTCAGCGAGGCTTCAATCTGTGTTCCCAAAATTATTTTTGCTTTTCATCCAAAGTTTAGAGTGCAGTGTGTACGCAGACCTGCCCTCTGTGCCCCAAGTGCACTTGCTCATCCCTATCATCTAAGCTTGCTCTTACTGATTCTCTCTGATGTGGGTTTGAACATCCTCCAGCTGAGAAAGGCTTAAAACGCCTGTGTCTCATTTCCTGAGCACATGTTCAAACCACTAATTTAAAATTTAGGCATTAACACCAATGACTTTTTTTTTTCTTCTTCTTTTAAAGGATGCAATGAGCATTATTTGGTTCTGAAAAAGCAAGATGCTACCACCAGCCCTCAAGACAGGACCCAGGTTTGGGTACCCAAGGTCTGGAGAAGAGCACTGACTCTGGACCTTTCCCAATACATCTCCTGGTGGCAAACTGTAGAGGCTCCCTGACCCATAGTATGCCTGGTTTCCAATCCTCTTTAAAGGGTGCCAAACTTTCCGTGTCTTCCGTATCAAAAGTATGAGCTCCCAGTTCTGGCTTTCACGTCGGTAGCCCTGACTGACTGCTGCAGCCTCACAGTCCTGTGACACACTCAGGAGTTGAGAGCCAGTCGTGCGGGCAGAGTATGACGGACCACGGATCCCCTTGCAGCTCCTCCGCTTCGCAGGCCGCCACCCTGACGGCTTTCGCTCAACATCCACCGCACAGAGAGGCTCCGGCTTTGAGCAGGGCACCCTGGAGCTATCCCCTCTCACTGCTAGGCGATAATCGTAGAGCATTTAAAAGGAAATAAAGTACGTTCTAGAGCCTTGAAAATCATCCCATTGAACTTTAATAGAAACGACGCTTCTGCTGTCAGATACTCCATGATTAAAATACCGCCAGAAAATACATGTTTAGTGTAATCATGCATTTTAATAAATTGCTATCACATAGCAAGAGCCTGATTAGTTTCCTTTTTAATAAATCATCTAAAACTTTTCCAAACAGATTTTAGAAGCTAACCTGACTTGGCAGTCTCAAAAGAGAAAGCACTTGTTTAATGCAAAGTAGTCTTTTCTAAGGATTTAATTTTAGGACACTGTTTTTGTGGAAAAAAAAATACCGTTGCTAAGAAAACCTTGTGTATTGTCACTCTAAATATAGATCCGCTTGCTGGAGGAATACTGAATGCTCTGTTCCAATCTTCAGGACAAAATAATATTTTTACTTCAGCATGAAACAATACTCAAACGTCAACCCCTTCATGGTTCAAGGTAAGACAATCATCTTGCCTGTTGCAGACAGAAAGAACTTTTTCTGAACTGACAGAGAATAATGTTTTCTTATTCCAGGACAAATATAAAAATGATATTCCTTCTCAGGTTGAGTATTTGATGATGCTAAAAGAAAAAAAAATAACAGATAAATGTTTATTTTGTCACAGAAAAAGTGTTGCTTTATTCTCTGAGCACGACATCACATCCAAATAACATTTCAGGTTCCCAGAGCAATGTAACAACCCAGTCAAGTTCCCCAAAAATCCAAGGGGATTCACCACACAGGCCCTCATCTCTGAAGATGGCAAATTCTCTGTTTTATTAAAAATTCCTGTGCAGCTGTTTCTTGCAGGGCCTCTCCTGCCTTTTTAACTTTTCTGAAGCTGATGCCTGCACGAGCAACGTTGCTCCGTGAGCAGCAGGACTGATAAAGCCTGGTTTCATGTGGATTCACCTCCCTACGTGAGCCATTCTGCAGACTTTCTGGAGGCTCCCCATCTCCTCCTCCTCCTCCTCCTCCCTCTTGTCCCGTACCGCAGGCGTGCAGCCCTGCTTTCCCCTGCTGGGGGGAGGCTCGGCTTCCCCTCGCTGCCTTCTCCAGGCGATGGCCTCGGCACCCCAAGCCACTGGGGCAGCCGGCAAGAGCTTCAGCCTTTTGCAACATGCTGGGTGAGTATAAAGTTGCGAGTCTGGTGGGAGAAGTAGCGATAGTGGTCCATCATCATCCCTTCAGGTTTTGCGCTGAGCCGGGCACACTCTGAGCCGAAATCTCCACCTCTGCCTTCCCGCCAAGGATGCTCTCGCTCGTACCAGAGGCCGAGACAGACGTTGATGTGGTGCCTTCCTTCAGCGTGAGCCAGAGACTGTGCGAAACTGTCTGTGAGGGATATTGCGCTTTGTTCACAGGATTTTTTTCCTGAGAAATATTTCACAACTACGGAAGGAGAAAAATTGCTCATGCCGTCAGTTCTGTCTGCAAACTCTCTCCCACTTCTTGGCAGTGGAATTTATTAGTGGTGCTTTGGCACCGTCATGCACTCCCAGGATGAAAAGATCAGTTGGTTTAGTTATTTCTAATGAATATACAATTTTAAATAAGTTTTCCACATAAATTAGACTTTTACACTCTTCAGTAGTGCCAGATGGACTGAGCCATCTGTCAGAGATTAACACTCGTTAAAGGACCACTTAGTATTTAAAAAAATAACAATAATGTAGCATTCCAAGAAAATTTTTGCTTTGTACATTGGTTGAACTAAACAATTGCATGTGAAGCTGCTCTTGTTTTCAAAGATCAGCATTTATGACTGCTTGTATAATACTTTGCTGAATTGGAAACAAGAGATCGTTGCATGATTACCCATTTTTACAGCTTGGGGACATTTCTGAGGGTCTCTGATCTGGGATGATGCTGCAAATGCTGCAAAAAAAAATTGGAGAGTGAGAGACAGGATGGCCATCATACAGCCATGGGCAAGTCACAAGCAAATCAGGAATTGTTGCAGGAAAGGGTGAAGCCCTGAATCAAATGTCTTTCCCTTTGAGTTCAGAACAAGAACCTGTATAAAAGTTAGCAATAACTGTTTAGCTGATGAGCATGGCCTTTATCCTGCAGGCTCCCTCCTGGGGAATCTCATTTGTATTTTCTCTCCTCACTGTCCCACCACCAGCCCAAAGCCTTGCACCAAGGGAGCCCAAGCGCAAGCTCGTCCCCCTTTACCTGGCACTGGTGAGGCCCTACCTCAAGTACTATGTTCAGTTTTGGGCCCCTCACTACAAGAAAGACACTGAGGTGCTGGAGAGTGTCCAAAATAGAGCAACAAAGCTGGTGAAGGGTCTAGAGCACAAGTCTTATGAGGACCGGCTGAGGGAACTGGGATTGTTTAGTCTGGAGAAGAGGAGGCTGAGGGGAGACCTTCTCACTCTCTACAACTACCTGAAAGGAGGTTGTAGAGAGGTGGAGGTCGACCTCTTCTCGCTAGTAACAAGCGATAGGACCAGAGGAAATGGCCTCAAGTTACACCAGGGGAGGTTTAGATTGGGTATTAGGAAAAAGTTCTTCACAGAAAGGGTTGTTAAGCATTGGAACAGGCTGCCCAGGGAAGTGGTGGAATCACCATCCCTGGAGGTATTTAAAAGACGGGTAGACATGNATTCTAAGCCCACGCCTTGCACCTCTCCCCCTCTGCACCAAGGGTTGGGGAGAGGCCCTTTGGCAATGACAGCCCACGCTGGGGCCACACTTCTCAGGCCACTGCAGCCACCTCCTGCCTTGGGAACTGTTCCCCCTGGCCTCTCCTTCCAGCCACAGCCCATGTTGCCACCCAAACAGTGGTGCCTGGGGGCCTGCAAGGGCTGTCCACCCGGCAGGGTGGCAGCCGAGAGCGTGCTGGTGCTGCAGCCATGAGTAGGAGCATGATCCTCAGAAATAAGGAAAGGCGAAAGGTAAACTCCCAGGTCTCCAAAAGCTCAGGCTGCCTTTTCAGTGTCAGCAGTGCAGGGTAATAGCTTCCTGGCAGGAGTTTGTTAAAAGGGGTTTTGGCTTGTCAGGTGCAGAGATTTGCACAGTCTCTGCATTATATTATACTTTATGGCCTCTGGAGATGAGACTTACAGTCAGTCCTTTCCCTTCCCACGTTTCTATCACTTAAATCTATCAATGCCAATAATGACAGCATTTAACATATTTTTCCTCTTTCTGCTGAAAGGGTCAAGTGTGGTCGGACAGCTGACAGAACTGCCATCAAAAGGCTGAAATTTCAGGGTACTAAAAGAAGAGAAAGCTATCTAAATTTATCTAAAAAAGACCATTTAGATAAATTAAATGTTTTCAAACTTGTTGTGCCTAATGAAATTCCCCATAGGTATTTCCACCACTGGCAGAAGCTGTCTCAGAGCTGGCTGAGGTTACCTGAGGATTTGGGGAGGGTGACCAAGGTCACGGAAGACTGACCAAGGGCAAACAGAGTGCCTAGCTTTATAAAGGGAGGACAGATGAGCAAGACAACTGGAGACCAGTTGGCTTAACTTCAGTGACCAGAAAAACACTGTAAGAACAAACCAGGCTACTTGCAAATACATGAAAGATGCCAAGCAGATGAGTGATAGCAAACACAGATTAACGAGGAACTAATATGAAACCCATTTCAGGTTCCTCCTGTGGGAGGATAAAAGTGGAAACTGTCATTCTACGTAAGCAACAGATGTGCTTGGGCTACGGTAAAGCTTTGACATTTTCTCACATGGCGTGCTTATCAGGGGAAGTAACTCGGTCAACATAACACTATTGTAAGGAAAGTTCAGAATTGGTTAGAAAACTTGTTTCAGAGTCATTGTCAGTAAATCCCTGGTCAAACTGGAAGGTTGCATCAAGCATGGATTTCACTGAAGCCAGTCTATGGTACTACACTGTATCTTCATTAATGCTTTGGGTACTGAGAGCCTGGAGTAGAATTATTAAATTTGCAGACGATGGCTAGGGTAGAAGGACTTTCAGTACAGAGGAGGCAGCCTAGGAATTCAAAATGATCTAGCCAAACTAGAGAAACTATCCAAGAAACAGAAGGCAGTTTGATAAGGACAAGCGAAAGTGCAAACCTGGCATTGGTTTCTGGATGAGCAAAACATTTGACAAGGCAGCACCTGGCTACACAGCTGTTCTGCTGAATTTAGGTGTTAGCATGTGTCACAGCACCTTCCTGCTGCGGGGAAGGGGGAGCATCATACTGGGTCACACCGTGCAGTGGTGAAATGTGTGGAAAACATGAGGTGATACTCCCCCCATTTGGCAACAGTCTGGCCTCAGCAGAAATGTGCCATTTGGGATGCTACAGTCTGAGGAAGCATTGACCAGCAGCCTGGAGGAAAGCAGCAAGAGCAACTAGTCATGGTGTAGGAAAGGATGGCGAGAATTAGGGCTGTTCCTGCCAGGGAAGAGAAAACTGGGAAGAGGTGCAGTAAGATTTTCACAATCAAAAGCAGTAGCTGCAAAGGAGATGGGAGAGTTTAACAAGTCTGCTGGGATAAGAAGACAAATGGGATGAAATTGCAGAGGAGATCCCAACTCAAGTGCCCCCCAGGAAGGGCAGAAAAGTCCTGGCAGGACCATGCTGGTCACCACACCAGAGGCGTCTCACAGACACATTGGAGAAACATCTGCCAAGGGCAATTTAAGCATGAGCTCTGAATGAGAGGAATCTGGCGGACCTCCCAAGTGTCACACGATGTAACACTGCTATCTCTCCAAATGCCTGCAAGCAAGAAAAAGACCCTGGTAGCTTTGTTGGACGTCACTAACCTTTCTCACTTGCTGCTACCAAAAGAAAGTCAAGTACCGTGGTTTCTCTTTTAAAGATGAGGAAACTGAGGCACATATCCCGACTTGGATGAAAGTTTGGCATTTGGTCGAGCACAGGGCCAGGGAAGAAGGCCGGTGCGCTCTCCTCCAGAATGTGCAACCCCGTCACCGGGGATCTGGGTGGAGCAGTTGCCCAGCTGGAATATGCTTTTTGATAAAATTATCAAGATTAGAGCCAGGGCTCACTTTTGTGTCTGTGTTATGTTGCTCAGGGAAATAGAAAAGAAATCACTAAGGAAAACATTGTGTTTCATTTATAGAACAGTTTAGAAAAAGCTTAATCCCTTTCGTGAGATGTACGCGTAAGAGAAACTGAAGATTTCATTGCACCTCATTTATCTGTAAAATTGATGCATCCCTCTTACTCTCCAAGGGGGTCTTTTCTCCCCTGTAAATTTCTTTCTAGAGTTACACACAGCAGAAGGTTATGGATTTGACTGTTATGCCAAAAGGCAGTTAAAACAGTAGACTTAATTCTGATCTGTAGATGGGAGGGCTGAAAAAGCTTCGACCTCCTTTGAAAAATCTCAGGAGGGCAGAAACTGAGAGCTATTCCTAAAACATCCTTACAAAGCATTTTGAAATCCCTTGATGAAAAATACCCATTGGCAGTGATTATTATCAGTACCTAACTGTGCTGTGTCAGCAAGAGTGCAGCCAGCGGAACAAGGCATGCGAGTATCTCACATCACACCTGGGCACTGTGTCCAGTTTTGGTCCCCCAAGGTCAAGAGGGACGTTGAAAAACTGGGGAGAGCCCAGCGGGACTGGGGCAGTAAGTGGACCAAGATGGTTATGGGGTTGGAGACCTTGGCACATGAGGAAAGGCTGAAGGGACTGGGTTCGTTCAGCCTAGAGAGGCGAGGGCTCGGGGGGGATTTCATCCCGGTCTTTCAGTGCTGGAAATGATGATGATGATGATGAAGGCATTTTCTTCACGAGGATGCACTGTGATGGACAGTCAAGTCATTTCAGGTCAAACTTTGTCTCCAGACACAAGAAAAGCTTCTCCACTGTGTGACTAACTACAGGCTGGGATAGATTGCCCAGAGGTGTGGCAAAATTTCCCCCAATGGAAATACGCAGGCCTTGGCTTGGCAGTGCCCTAGATCACCTAACCTGGGGCCCTGCTCCCAGCACGCGTCGGGCCAGCTGCTCTCGCCGGCCCTAGCCAAGCGGGGCTTTCCCCCAGTTTTTCTTTCTCTCAGTACACTGAGCTGCTGGAGAGTGAAAGAGGCAGCGTCTTCACAAGACTGTCTCTTCCCTCTGCTTTATCTTTCCTCCTACGGAGACACAGCCCCGTGATAGCAACAGCTGGCAGCAGAAGGGCGTCTTTACCATCCCGTCAGCTATGCCCATGCAAAGCAGCTGTATACGACACAGGCACACCACCCATTTTAGCATATGTCTCCCCGCTACTGGAGGTAGAGCTACACCAGTGCTAGGCCTGCAGTGGTGTATCCCCAGAAAGGACTAGTGATGGCACGCTCCAGCCGTACCAGGTGCCAGGGCCTGGGTGCTGAACGCTCACCAGTGGCAAAAGCGACTCAGCAAGAAGTGAAAAAATATGAATTTCAAAATGTGTCCATGGGCCCAACTCTGCTCCAGCTGGAGTCAGCCGGAAAAAAAAAGTGGACATTGTCTTTTTTTTTTGTCTTTTCCAGCACAACGTTTTAGTCCCTCACCTTCTGACTTCACTTTGGAATGCTGCTTAGTTATAAAATAAGCTGGATCCAGCCTGAGATTTCTCTCTCAGATAAGACGAGTTCAGCTAAAAGAAACTCTAGTCATGGAAAAGCTCATATGTCAAGAAAATGGAACCTAGCAGTATTTAAAGGGGGGGCGGGGAGGCAGCTTGGCTCCTATTCATTTTTTAACAAACAAAATAATCTTGTAAAATCAACTGGCAGATCAGATAAATGAAACTTCTGCTTGGGGTTAGAAAGCACGGACATTTGTCTCCAGAAACAATCTGAGCGCATCTTCTTCATCTCTGGTTTTGTTCCACTGCGCAAGCTGCCAGCAGCATCCTTCCACAGCCTCTCCCCAGGTTACAGCGCCTGAGATCCGGCTCTCTCCTTGAGCAGCTCCGCATCTCCGTAAGAATGTGAAGTTCGATCCGTCTCCTATTGACTTTAGTGGGAGCTCGGTCAGACACAGAGGGATTTTTTCAAGCTTTGCGAAAACAAGTACCTGCACAGAGGTGAGATGTCACGTAGGTGGCCCAGTGGGTCCCCTCCGCATGCCAGGCCAAACCAAAGCACACGGACCAAAGTCTGGGGCCCGTCCTGCCCCTGAGCTTGAGGGTGGGAGATGCCATGGAGGATGCTCACCTCTGTCCTGCTGCCCCCAAGCTCAGGTAAAGCAACAGCTCCAGCTGCTGCCTCGGGCCGCCTTGCTGAAACCCGATAGAGCTTTGCCACCACCTTTTACCAGAACAGGAGCGCGTCCTTAACAATTTACCCGCAATGCCACTTGCAGTGGAGCTTGGGGGAAACCTTTCCTTTTCCTCCCGTGGAAACACCTCCTTGCGGAACACCGAGAGATCAGAAGAGAGCCGGAGGGGTCCACGTCCGGAGGCGCAGCCGGAGGCGCACCATGGCTTTACTTTGAATTTTTGCTTATGAGCTTTGTCAATAAAAATATTCGTGTATGGCAAATGCTGTTGCATTTTTTTTACTGTAGTTTGTGACAGAGACAGCTCAGTAGGTGATGATCTCCAATGTAATTTATTTTAAGGATTTTTTTTTAAAAAAACCCACAGTATTGTAAATGGACTGTTGGAAAAGGGGCTTTTGGATGTGGCCACAAAGTTCAGGAGGAAGTGGAAAAAGAAAGGCTCTAACTGATATTTTGCAAAAGTAATAGCAACTACTGTTATTTGGGGCTGGAAACGTGTCTTCCTCCCGCCAGGGCGCCCCGATCCCCCCGGCAGGAGCGGAGGGAAGCCCGACACTGACACCTAGTGTCGGCCGGCCCTCCCCTCCCCCCTCCCCCTCCCCAAAACAGCTCTCCTTTCAGAAACCAACANAAAAAAAAGAAAAAAATCTTCTTTCCAGAAAGCTTCGCAAGGAGCGGTGCTGAAGAGGGGCCGAGGGCAGGGCTGTCCCCCCGCCCCCGCTCACTAGCCCAAGTCCGGTGGCCGCTGGCCACGGCAGCCACTGGCGAGGTGCCTGGCCTGCCTGTGAGGGGGGTCTCGACAGCCAGAAAGCGTGAAGGCAGGAGAGCGAGAAGAGGTAACGGCAACAAGGAGACTCCCATTTTCCAGTCCACCACTGTGCAATGGTGGGAAACGCATCCCTGACCCCCGACACTCTCACTCGGTCTCCTACAGACGTTCTGCTTTCCTACAAGCAGAGTCTGAAGAGACACCTGCTAAAGTTCATACTCCAGTACGGGCCAAGGCAGTTTTTCAAAAGCCTTGGCAATCAGAAGAGGCTTTCCCCTGCGTTTAGCAGAAAAGGTTCTTCCCTCTGGGCCGGGAGTCCTGAGCCCACCCCGAGGACCACCGGGCTCCAGCCAGCCCCACCGAGGGCACCCACTGAGGGCACCCACCTCTCCCAGGGCTCCTGCTGCAGACGCGGGATAGGAAACCTCCCAACCCAGGTTTGTCCCAGCCTTCGCGAGGAGGATAACCTTCTGCTTAAACTTCTCCCCACTCTTTGTAGAAATACACTTACAAGTTTTGTAAGTAAACTTACAAGTTTTCTGAGGTTTGAGTTGGTTTTTTTTTTGGTTTCTTGGGGTTTGGTTTATTTAAGTGAACATGAGAATCCTCTTGTAGCTTCCACAAAGCACAGGTTTACACCTGCCGCAGCGTACCAGGTACCCACTTTACTGGAATTCTTTTCCCACACAACCCCAGTGCTTTGGAGTTGGCTTGGAAGTAGATGGGGCACGGGTCAGGGACGCATCCCGTTGCCCCGTCGCCCACGTAACCTCTCTGAGGGACGAAACGCTGAGCACGCACCAAAGCTCAGTGCTTATACGCAATAACCAAGTCGGTTTATTTCGGAAGGGCTTGAAAGCAGCGTTTGGTTACATCTCAGCCCTGCAAACAGAAAACCATTTCTCACAATGCAGAAAGTGTGATTTTCCCCTGAAAATAGTTGTGTCGCCAGTCAGCGTTTCCAGACCAGCCACTGACAGCAGACATCTTACCGACAGCTTATTTGTAACACCGGCTCGTTGGGCTGCGACCATAAAGGAAAAGAGATTTTTATCATAAAAATATATGCACGAGCTCAACACTGATTCATCACAGCTGAGCTTAAAGGCTCAATCTTCAAATCTTTATAACAGTTCCTGGAGACAAACGGGAAGTCATTTAAGTATGTAAGCATCAGCCGGCACATCCCGGGGGACGCCCGTCCCTACCTGCCCGCACAGCCCAGCGGCTCCGTCAAGCCTCCGCGGCCCAGGCCCGGGCCCCCAAGATGCTCATACTCCACTTCGTGCTGCAAGAGCTCAGCAGAAAAAAAAATAAATAAATATAATAAACTCCTTTCACCACAGAAGGGACTTCACCCCAGAGCAGTGCTGTTTTCAGTCGCGTGAAGCCGCAGTCACAGGCTCAGGCAAGTCATTTCTCACCCTTTTAAAGTTCACTGGAGAAAAAAAAAAAGAAATCTGAGAAGTTTAGGCTCAGAGAGTTCCTAGTTTAGCGCTTAACACAATGTTTTATTCCTCTCGTCATGTAGGTCTTTGTCATATACAGAGCAGATACTATATCACTGAATTCTAAAGTTTCATTACCAGCTTCACTCATAGCAGATTTGAGGCCCTGGGTAACTCTTTAATGGGATTTAAATACAACTGCTTGAATTAGGATCTATTTTTTGTTTGAAAACAGTAATTAAATAATTTTGGTTTCACAAGCTTTGAAAAAGGTATATAGAACTGTTTCTAGGGAATACATATTTACATTAACACTAATGGACATCACAGGGCTGAGATAATTATTTGCTTCTCTTAAATCCACATATTGCCTTAGAAACCTGAGGGGCGGGGGGGGTCCATCTGTCACTACCTGTAACTTAAAGGTATCAGCCCAGGATTCTCACCCTTGAGCTTCAACAAATTGAGCTACACTTGACAAAATACCTCCAACGTTTCTCTCTTTGAAGTAGCAGTGAGGGGCTGCCCACCGCTGCATCCAGCCCACAGCTGCGCTGGGCGATATTTTGCGGCACGTCAGCTCCCAAACAGGATAGCAGAACAGCTGCTGACATTAAATTGGAAAAGCAGCCATTTTCTTCCCCATCTATGCCCGCTTTCCTCATTTCTCTGCCCTTTACAAAAAGATCCAAGCCTCTACCAACCTCCCCCCAAGCAACCAAAACCAAAAAAACCCCACAAGCCAACAAACTGACATCATCTCTCTCTTAATTCAGAGATCTCACTACCATGGCATTTTCATTCCCGGGGTACAAGCAATGGGAAGGATGTCTCAGACCCTGCGTTAGAGACCGCACATACTGAAGAGGTACCAGACACGACGGGAAGAAGCCAACGCTGAGTTTTCAGCTAACGCTGGAATAAGATAACCCCCAAATGACACCAGGCATCTGGAAGTTGTCTGCAGTATGCACGGACAAATTGTTTCAGAATTAGACAAAATCAAATAAGAAAAAACAAAAAGAAATAATAATTTAAAAAAAAAAATGAAAAGCTCTAGAGACAATTAGGATAGAGACAATAGATTTTGCATGACTGAAAGAATAAAGTCAGTTCATCCCTACAGACCAATTCCAAATCATGTTTTGCAACCATCTGTTGAAAGGGCCATCTGGCTGCGCCGTGGGCCCCGAACCGAAACATCTCACATGGTCGGGGTGCACTAAACTGGATCCCGAGATTCACTTTTTCTTCACACTGAGGATCTTTTCATAGGCTAGCTTCAAGGGTTAATTTCAGAAAGTTTCTCGCACAAGGCAAAAGGTCACCTACACAAGGGACTTTAAACATTTCTCCATGAACTTAATAGTTTGGGCAATTTTTTGAGGGCGGATGAGATGCTAGTTAGCACACTGAACTCAGCCCGAGGAAATAACAACTGCAAACCACGGTGACTGATGTCATCTGAAAGCAAAGCTCCCTTTGATGCAGAGGAGAGCATTTTTCCTGAGGGAATAAGGGGAAAAGGACAAATGTGAAATGGAAAAACCCTACACCGACCACTGAAACCGCGTGCCGAGGTAGCGGCAGCCTCTGTGTGCAGGCGTCAAACAGAACACCACCACCCCCCCACCACCACCATTTCGGCGCTTGAAATGTCGATTGGAAATTCCCGAGTAAAGGCTGCAGCAATATCCAGAACCCCCGAGACGCAGCAACGAGCCCCTGATGGGGAAACAGCGAGAGGTTGGCCTAAAAATGCCTGGGCAAACTTGGCCTCTCCACAGAAGGAGATTCCACTGGAGTAAGAGTTCTGTTCAAATCGTAACGTCGGATCAAAGCCACTCAAGTCGGGATTTTGTAAATAAAGCCAAACAGTCGCTATGAACTGGAAAAAGGCCGCGAGTCGAAGTAGCTACATCTAACTCGGTGCACGCTGAGGAGCAGGGGCGTGCGTCCTCGGACTCGGGTGGAGGCGAGAGGTGGCTGCCGATGCCCACGGAGGCGCCCACTGCTCACGCCTGGGCTTTCTCCTGCTTCTGCTGCTCTTAACCTGAAGCGGTGGAAGACCTACTGCTCCATTTCAGTGTCAAAAACATCAATTAAGAATTCAGTAGACGGTACTTTAAAAGCACTTTTTAAAGACAGTATTTAAAAAAAAAAAATAAAATCCATAAAGCTCTTTTCTGAACAACACAAGAATAAAAAAAAACAGAGTAGTATTTTAATCAGCATTTTCACACATTGGACATTTTTCTAAACCACCAAAATTTTAAAATGATAATCACATCCCTGGCTGGAATTATTGCACCAGAAGAGTGGTCAAAGCTCAGCCATCGTAGGCAGAGAAGAAACCTCCACAGAAGTGAACAGGACTGTGAATATTCAATATTGTCTAAACCAGACACTCTTTGTCCCAAAATGCTGTATTCAAATGTATATTTAAGTGAGAGTAAAACGTGCGGTAAACCTAAAATAATGAAACTATAGTCTTGAGTGAAGAACTCTTCAGGAAATAATTTGCTTTTCCTTCTGACACATTTTAAACTGACACACCAGGAAACTGAGCACTGAAGTCAACTCTCTCCAACCCCACCAAAAGAGGGAAAAAAAAAAAGTAGAGTTCTTTGAAGTCAGGTATTTTCTGCTTTCAAACAAACGGGAGTCTTAAAACAAACCCTTCTAAGTTAAAGCAAATTTCAGAAAGCTTTAAATTTCTCTGAGTGGCCTTCTGACCTGTCATTGCTGGTTATTATTAGTAGGCACAGAAATTCCCATTTTAATTAGAAACTTTATTTTGAAATACATTACACAGTTTACATGTGAAGTGCTTTCACTGTAAGATATTTGATAACATTGTGCTGAGCAGAAATGGCTGACCGATTTCCTTGAAGCTCTTCCAGTTATGTTTTGTTTTTATTAAAACTGTCTTACAGAACTAAGATGCAACTCAGGCATTTGTATTCAGAAGCTAATTACTATGTTTACCTTAGGGAGAAAGTGTATACTTAACTGTTTCAATTAACCATGTGTTTCAATAATGACGTTAAGCATTTGGCATAAGACTGAAAGAAACCTGAGTCCTAATTAAACTTGTATTCACCAAAGATTAAAAAAAAAAAATAAAAATCTTGATGATCAACCTACTTTTAGTAATAAGGCACAGTCAGACAAGTATTTATAAAGACTGGCTACCAATCGAGTTTTACCTACGCAGCCTCTCTGCTGGTCTGTCAGAAGTAACGTGAAAGTCGTTTTCCCTGTCTGCTGCGGAGACTTTTCAAGAACAAGGCAGAGCAATAAGGCAACTGAAAGAACAGACATGCAAAGAAGTTTGGCATTTGGGATGGATTCTGAACATCTGCAAAGTAGTTCATTTTGTAAATGGAGCATTCACCTGCTGTTATTAAAACGGTGGCCAACTCTGATAAGGAAAATAGAAGTGGTGCAAGCAGTGTCTGTTTGCAAAAGGGAACTCTAATAGGAATAAACGAGATGTCTGGAACGTTCTCAGGTGAAGGCTTTGCATGCAGCAATTCCCACAACTTTCAAAGACAATCTAAATTGAATTCTGACATTCCCCTCTGCCACTCAGAAAAGCCGAATGTACCAGGAGGCTGCTTGACAGCAGGTGAAGTATCAGGGAATGAAATCTCCATTTAGATAATGAGCCAGGTACTGCCATCCTACTTTGCATTTCTTATTAGAACGAAAGGAAGTCTTCAGGAATGACAACTCAAATAATCACACCATTATTTTGGCTGGAAGAAAGTTCAAGAACTGTTAAGATGCGATGACATTTAAAGAACATGAAACAATTCTACCCACAGTCAAAGAATAAAGAATAAGAAATAAAAGTAATTAAAAAAAAAAAAAGAGAAGCCTTACCTTCCCCTCTCAATTAAATCTTTGAGAAATAATTGCTTGAGCTTAGCACTGTATGGCTTCTGTGGCCTATGAATGCTCGATAGATACTCTAAGAATTGTAATTTTCAAGCTACTGTTTAAGTAACTTCAAATAAAAATACTGCATCTCTTTCACTTTAATAATCAAACTGAGCATAAAAATCATTAAAAGTGTATTTCTGATACAAATTTGTATCACATACTAAAAGATACTATTTTATAGATAATTGTAAAGCAAAAAGAATTAGAATATACAAAAGGTTTTTAAAATTGTTTTGCACAGCTGAACTCATAGTGGAGGTTTAAGATAAAAAAATCTGTAAATGAAGTAGTCATAACAAATGTTGAATATAAAATACATTCTAAAGTATTTAACAGAATGGCTAAATTATCAAGCGTAAGAACTGAGGAGAAAAGATGTTAATGACAAGCAGCCACATACAGAACACAAAGCAATAAGTTTAAATCAGACTACTTTGGTTTGTGTAGCCCTTTATTAGCAACTAAAATAGAAGATATCTGTTGTACATCACGGGTAGTAACTGACTATACTGGAGTTTTATTATATTCTAATACAGGATAATTTATAAATGCGTTGTCTTCCTTTTTTTTTTCTTTTATTAAAAAGCTTCCACCCCTTTTTCCGTTTACAACTTGCAAAACTATTCTGAAAGCTGAGTACATGTGCACAGGTCTGCAAAGAGTGCAAATTTAGGATATGGTAAATGCTTTACATGTTGTATTTGTAAGGACTGTCTGCCACCATGCCGTCATAGCCATTATCTTTTTAAAAAAAAAAATAAAAAAAAAAATCACAAAATGTTTCTATACCAGCCTTCCTTCCATTGTCCTAAACAAGAAAGCATTTTTAAATGAGTTGAAACTAAGGAAGGACTACACCTACTAGAAAAGAAGAGAGTTCTATTAGTTTGAGGTTTCAGTATACCCAAAGACCAGGGACTGTATCTTTGTAAGGGCTAGGCTGGGACCCCGTATACAGAGTGTGTGCAGGTGCCATCCCTGAGCAGTCAGCGGTTCAGTGGACCATAAGCGCTCCAGCTGCGTAACTCACTGAGCTGTCTTGCCAGTTTCGACACTGGCTTGACTGAGCATAATTCAAAAACGAAAAGCTCATATTCATTCCATTCTTCTGGAGCTCGTTGATAGCCTGAAGAGAGAAAATAAGCTGTTTAGAAAAAAGGTATCGCTGAAATTATGACATTTTCTAGACAGCAGTCCTCTCCTCTCCCCTCCTCCCGGGGGTCCCCGCACCATCTCTCACAAGAATATGAGCACCCCTGAGTAATCTGTGGACCCAACCCATTTCTACGTCATTTAATTCATTGACACTCCCCCCTCCCCCCAAACTATATACATCCATGCAGTTCTATAAAGCAATTCTAAACAACATTTCAAAACAGACATTTTTAGATCGTATTTCTTCCATTAAGGAAAAAAAAATGTACCAAGATAATTTATTAAAGAGTGACAGTTGGCAAAAGTGAGTGAACAGAATGTAGCTGCGATTCAATGCAAAACTTATTGTTACCTGAGGTTAAGAATTGGATATTTTTGCAGAGTTGTCATAGTACTGACTTTTGCTACACGCATTCCTGATTTTGATTTTGGTCATACAAACTTTTAGAGGCTCCACTTTAAAAGGTTCCTCTATGTTCTCCATATAGACTACGTTCCCAGTGAATTAAGTTTTCCCTTTTAAAAAGGTTAACATGCTTCCTGTTTCAGATTTGAATTACAGTAAAAATAGTGAGATTCAACTCAAGCAATATGACAAACTTGCAGCACTCCAGCGGTGCTGTAAAGCAGCTGTGGCCCAATTTAGACACCTAAGTTAAGCCAGGTTTATATCTGCACTGCATCACCAAAGCAGAATACGGTAACTAGAAAGTACCAGTTAATCTGAACTCTAATTGCCATTAATTTATGAGTTTACGGAGCACTGCACTAATACTCAGAGGCAATCTCTCATCATATTTGCAAAACTCAAAAATGCTGCCAGACATCACAAGAGACTCACAATACCTAGCTAATAGCAATACAGAAGAAATATATACGTTTGTAAGCACTGATTCAAAACATTAAGTATGTACTTCTTCAGGGAGATGGATTATTTGGTGGTTTGTTTAGGGCCAAGAGAAAGTGAATGACTGTATTTCACTGAAATTCAAAAGGAACATGGTACCTCATCTCCTTTAGGGAACTGAAACCCCTCTGCCCTTGTAAGAGCTTACATTTGTCTATATGCAAGACATGGAAATTGCAGACCAAACTGACAACACTTGGAAAAATAAATTAATTCAAGACTTGCCATTTTAGAACTAAGGAATACTCCACCAATATTGTGTTTAAAACAAATGTAAGCATTTTGCTAAAAGTTACATTTTCCAACAAATCAGTTACTTACATTTAATAATACTCCAATAGGATGTCTTCCACATATTGTATTATGGTATTTCTTCAAGTAATTGCTAAAAGATACAGGGTCTAGCTGCTCTATAATGCTCATACCCTGAAAAAGAATCGATAGCAATGATTACTTTACACATTCACAAGCAGGTGTTTAGACATCACCTATTTATGACAACACAGAATACCTCAGGAGGAAAAAACCTCTACTTTGTATCAAGGGTATCAAGGGAATCTCAGCATGTGAGGTCTAGCTTGTAGTCATCTTGGTGCCATCCCTTACCAAACTAAAAGTGCCGGAGCTCTTCCAAAGCTGTCAACGATCCACAGATCTGTGACGCTATCTTTGCAGATACCAGTGAGGCTCGTGTTAGAAAAGCTCCTCCCACAGTCTAGCTGATTCCCACCTCCAAGGGTGCTCTACTTCCATAACACTTTTTACAGCAATAACCGGACAAATTTACTACAAGGGCGAAGCAGGAAGAAGTTTTGCCTCCATCTCCTCTCCCTGGTAACACAGCTCAGGGCTGAGCACTTGCCTGGGACTTCCGGATACCCAAAAACCCTAGACAAATCATCAACATACACACATGCAATTCAAGCAAGTAGCAAGTGTAATGTATCCTAGGTACGTCAGGCATGCAAGGCAGTTGATCTGGGCACAGGCTGGCCATCCGCTCGGAGCACGTAAAGCAGATCCAGAACATCTCTAAAGCACTGGAAAGTTGGTGCACGACAGAAACGTAAGAGCCAGGAGATGATGTTTCCACTTCATATGAGGCAGTCACATATATACATCCTTTTCTCCATCCACAGTGGGACCCATGATCCCATGGAGTCATACTATGAAAACCAGCACATACATGGAAACCAAAGCCTTCCACATATACAAACATTTCCATTCTTAAAAGCAAAAAGAATCCTACAACTCCAGATATGGCCTACTCGTACCCCATCCCACAGAGCAGATCAAATACAATGAAAGTAGTTTAAAGCAAGTCTAAATCAATTATTGTCTGAGTTTTATCATGGCTTTGCTATTTTGCCTGCATTAGAGTCCATCCTCTTGTGTTCTTCCCTCCTCTGAAAATGATTAATTCCCTTCACCAGGTAAATGAGCTCCAGACACTCACTAATTCAGTAAGACACATAGCTGTGCTTCTTACATGTAGCTAATGAAACAGGAAGGTTTTCCTTAGAGACTAGAAAAAACCCCATACACTTTGCATGGGAACAATGGGAGGTGGATATCAGAAAGGGAGAGAATTTCCCCTAAGGTTTCTGCAACTCTCCTATCCCTTTCCCCTGCTTTTGGGAAAGTGTGGGTGATAAAAGGAGAAGCCAGGATGCAGGAAGCAGTCAGTCTGTCTGAAGTCTCCACCTCAAGAGTGAAACCTCTTGACTGCTCTGCATGGGCGTTGGCCGATCTGGAAGATACGCTAATTATTCAGGCTGGATCACAGCTTACAGTGGAGGAGCTGGAGATTCCCAGGAGAGTCAGGGAGGATTAGCAAACAGCAACCATAACCACCACCTTTGCATACTTTTAATTAAAAAACAGACATAAGATGAATTCATAAAGAGATAAATTTTACGGAAAAATAAAACCAAACTATGCTGACCAATTGCTGGCAAGAGGTCAGTTCTTTCGGGGTCATGGAGAGGGTGTTTGGACCCCTGGCTGGTAATTACAGCTATTAGTCACTCCAGACCTACAGAACCTAAATGAGTGCCAAAAAAATAAAGGTAGCTATTCACTAACTAGCAGAGATTATACAGAGATACCATTGCATTTCTAAAGTTTAAGCAGCATGTCTTTGAACCATCCATTTACTTGTAAATTGTACGTGTCAATACACAGCTAAAGAAAGCAGAACCAAACTTAACTGTATACTCAAGTGAAACTAAACATGCATAAGGCACTTATACAGACACTGAACAGCTCGTAAGAAAATATTTTATCCATTTGTGAACCCTTTCATGATTTTTTTAAAAAAGAAAATGGCTGCTCAATTGAGAGACATTTTAGAGCTGTAAGTCACTGGAACATACTGGGCAGAGGCATTTGAGCATTTGTCTCAAATGAATGGACATGGGTTTATCAGAATGCCTAGTAAGCTTATTTCGATGCACAGTTCAGCACTGCAAAACATTTAGAGCTATGCAGTTCATCCCAGCAAATGCTAACAGAGCTCCATACATCACAGATTGGAGAAAATCCATAGGAAACGGGTATTATCCTATAAGCATTCAGCTGTACTGAACTTTCCAATATTTTTAAATCTTTTATTAAAATTCTTGTGGCAGAGGAGCAAAGACTACCAAGCTTGTTTCTCAGCCTAAAATGGTGTTAAGGAACAAAGGAAACATTTTTGTCAGGTTGCCTTTTATTTTTCTAAAAAGCAGAAGTATGAAGCTAATCGTTTTCTGTATTCAAAATAACTCAGCCGGGCATGGTTTAGAACAGAGTTAAAATACACAGCAAAACCCACATGATAAAAATGCAAACCATCACACAGTTCTGCAGTTTATCACATGGTTATTATGACACCACATAGAAACTGCATATTAACCAGACACTGTAAATGGCATCTACAATATCCTAGCACAGTGCACTTAATATGACTAAAAGCAGTTACATTCTTAAGTATCATCCCCTATAGGATCATGTACCTACAAGCTTACAAAAAAAAACCAACCCAAACCCAAACCACACCACTCTCTGGCTTATTTTATACTATACTCCAATAATCCTTTAGCTGGTCAAGTCTCAGTTTGCAGTTACTTTAGCTGCTTCTCCACACTTAAAATATAAACTAGTAGCACACTTACAGAAGTGGAAACAAACTTGGTAATAGCACTAGCCAGTCCAACTATCTTTGCATACGTGAGTCACTCAGACTAGAAGATAAACAACCAACAGGAAAATTACTGGCTGGGCACAGCAGAGCAAGTGGCGAGCTGAGCGCCCAGGTAGAGAGTCATGGTCTTGCATTACCATAGAATCACAGAACGGTTTAGGTTGGAAGGGACCTTAAAGATCATCTAGCTCCAACCCCCCTGCCATAGGCAGGGACACCTCCCACTAGACCAGGTTGCTCAAAGCCCCATCCAGCCTGGCCTTGAACACCTCCAGGGATGGGGCATCCACAACTTCTCTGGGCAACCTGTGCCAGTGCCTCACCACCCTCACAGTAAAGAAGTTCTTCCTAATATCTATTCTAAATCTACCCTCTTCCAGTTTGAAGCCATCATCCTATCACTACATGCCCTTGGAAAAAGTCCCTCCACAGCTTTCCTGTAGGTGCCCTTCAGATACTGGAAGGCTGTTATGAGGTCTCCCCAGAGCCTTCTCTTCTCCAGGCTGAACAACCCTAACTCTCTCAGCCTGTCTTCATAAGAGAGGGACTCTAACCCCCTGATCATCCTCGTGGCCCTCCTCTTATGCTTCTTATGCCCAAACTAAGAAGCCTTCCCAGGTTGGAGCACTGTGGAAGGTGCTGGCACGCTGTAGCAGCGCTGCAGAAGCCACCAGAATTCAGCAGTTTATTAGAGCCACCTGGGAAGCCACCCGGGAAGCCACCTGTGCTGTGCACGGCTCCTGCACAACAACTTCTGGCCGTTCCTGCACAGCTCTCCTCAGTGCCTGCACTATCCTCCCCCTCCAGCATTCAGGGTAACAGAATCCTCCTATTGACTCGAGTGAGGCATAAGGTTTCATAAATAGATATAAAATGAACAATCACAGTGAAGATTGAAGTGAGCAGTCTGTGTTTTCGGGCCAGCCAGAATCAAAAAGATAATTACTCTTACAGAATGCTCCCCCACTTTTAATTAAAAAGATGGTAGGTATCAGGTGATAATACACAAACAAATTATTGCACATCAGCTGCTCAATTATCTCTCTTCATTTGAGGATTCTTCTCGAAGGTTCCCCTATTAACCGTGGGGCCGTTTACTCCTTTCACCGTCACTTCGCAAGGCGCACAGTGGTACCCCCAGGGTAACAGAGCGGTCACATTAAGAGTTACCATGGAGAAACCGATGTTTGCCCAGCGATATTTACTACTCTATTTATTTTTTTTTATGCTGGAGTCTAAGTGCTCTAACTTAAAATCACAGCAAATAACATTTCTCACAGCGGTCACCAGGTTAGTAATTCTTCAATGCCCAAAGCGTTTAGCGTTGTTTACGCACGAGCCAGGAGAACCCCCATGCATCTGTACTTAAGGTCCAGTCCAGATAAGGAAGAGACCATTGTCCTCCCACAAGGGCATTTCTAAGGAAAAGTAATTTCATCTTAACCCAGAACATCTTCCTGCTTACAAAGTGCTCAGCTGACTGCTTTCCTAGTTAGGTCCAATAAAATTATTAGGCCAGTAACAGCAGAGGTTAAAACCTCTGATGGTTTTAGTAGTTTTGTCTCTATCGTAATGCTATTTTCTCTGTGGAGAGGCCTAGTGTTAATAACAACACAAGTTTCTTTAGCATGCCAAATGACATTAAAAAATTCAATACTTATTTAAAGAAACAAGAAGTAGCCGAGCAGGGCATACAAAATTGAATGAACTCCTTCCAAAAGCTGGAGAAACATGACCGGGAGATCTCTGTGGCATTGTGGATAGCGTCCCAAGTGTACCCACAGTAGCGCTAAAAAGAAATTTCTGAAATTCACCAAAAGCAAAACCTACTCGGTACAGAGTTTGAATACGGAGTCATGTGTTCACCTATGGCATAATATAAACAAGCAAAAACTAACCACAGGATACTGCTATGCAGCATGTTTAGTTTTCCAGTCAAACTTAAGATTGAAAAAAGTATTTTTGTAGTTATTAAACAGCAGACATAATTTTCAGTGTTACAAAAAAGGTCATCTCCTTTTGGCTGAAAAACTACCAAAAGAAGAGTTGGTGCAGCAATGTATTCACTGAAGTAATTAAATGCCAAAGTCCAGTCTCTCTACAAGCTTTCAGCACAGAAATTAACAAGGGGAAACGAATGTTTGCTAATGCACCTTAATCTGCTCTCCTGCAAAAACATTCAGAGCTGCAAATTCTGGGACTCTGTAGAAAACCACTTGTCTTTACAGAGAAACCTCTCAACTGACAACAAGAATTATTAAAAATTGGATAAATAGAACGAAGGCAAATTATTTACTGTTTCCATTCCAGTGATGAATAGTGGAAAAACAAAGAGGTTAATATGGATACACAAAGCAAAAAACTCCAGAGAACCCTCCAGCAGATAGGATTTATTCCTTCAAGACAAGGAAAAAAATTAACATGCCCTGAATAACAACAGTTCTCTCTTCTAACAGATTTTACAGAAGTTGCATAAATGATCCAAACAGTTTTAAAACAAATTTTAAGGTTACATATTTCCAGAAGAATTACTTCTATTCTGTGCCTTAAGTATAGTCTTGAACATTAACACAATTTTTGCATTTAAAAAGAAATCCTTGGCTCCTGTGACTGCAAAGAAAACGCAACATCGTCGGCATCACGATCTTTATGTATTTAGCATTCCTCTCAGCTGTTTGCCAAACCCAGAATGAAGTATGGTTTACCGCTTTCCCCCACCACCTATACTACAGAGTAAAGGGCGGGGGGAAGACCAGTCCCAAGAAAAAGGTGCCTTTCGTTTTCCTGACCAGCACAATCCCCTACGGCCTTTCCTCCTCAAAATATATGTTGCTGAAACCATTTGCATAATCACAATGCTTTTTCGGTATGCAGGTGTCACAGCTATCAAGCCTGAACTACCACAATACTCGATTCATAATTCTTATTCTCAGAAACATAAGATGGTATGTGGACAGGAATTACATTACACTAGGGCATTTTAGGTAGGCGAACATGCATTTATTCTCATAAATTATGCTTACTAGATTATACCCGCAATATATTGCGTGCAGTCAATAAAATGGAGGATACTAGCTAAAAACAACAGCTAAGTTCTTATTGTGGTAAACAAAGGAAAAGTATACATTCAATAAAATAGCTAATCTATAATATTTTGTTAGAGAAATTTCTGAAGTGTTCAAAGAAATGTAATGCACAGGAGAAATTTGTTAGTTAGTTCCACCAAATCTGAAAACTTACCATTTTATCTAGGTGCTCAATGGATCTATAAATTTCTCCTTGGGATTCATCATAGTAACTGTAACGGAACCTCTGACCTTGAAACAAAAATCATGTATAAAATAAAAAAGGGAAAAATCGTAGCTAAAACACTCCCTAGTACTTACTAAATAATTGAAATTATAATATTTGTAAAGTAATAATCTTCATTTATTTTATACTTTTAGCTCCACTGAGGAAATTCTAGGGCAATCAAAGTAGCAGCCCAGAAGCAAAGTAAAAAAATACATGACGGGCAGCTATATTCCTAAAGAAAAACCTACTGCGTAGAACCGACACTGCAGTGTCACTTATGAATTGCCTGTTATTGCCTTGGAATGCAATTCTACAAATTAAAAAGTAAAGCAACATTTCATTTCACTATCCCTCTTGATAAAGTCAACCCTGGAGTCAGGCTACTTCTGCTTGCACAATACCCACAGTAAATGAAGGTTAAAAGAAAAAGTTCATGATAAATTCAGCGAACAGTTCTAGATGGTTCTTTAGCCACAACAGAACCCAGGTCGTTCATATACCTCCACCTACTCCACAATTCAAAGACGAGCAATATATGCGCTTTATTACGTAAGTTGACCAAAGATGACAATGAAAAAAGGGAAGAAGGTCTGTTGTGCAACATAAAACATATATTTCTGAAGCAGTCCCTTTTCCAGTTATTGTCACACTTAAAAGAAAAATAAAGTGTTAAAGCAGGACAGAAGTCTAGGCTTCTGCAGTCTGTATAGCTCTGCCACCAAGATGAACTGGTATAGCTCTGGTGAATTGGCATAGACACTCCATCTGCTATCTTACCCAGCAGTAAAATGTACAAAACTTATTTCCGTCAGAGGGATGTTGCCATGTCCAGTGAATTTTTAGCTAATTAGTTTTGCAAGTTGCTTTGAGGTGCTTAAAAGAAGAGCAAGAAACTTCAGACACTTATTTCATTGTAACAGTAAAGAGATGCATATAAACCCATACACCTTCACCACTTATTTCCTCCACTACACTGAAAACACATTAATGCATTAAGATTTTTCATCTATTGTTCCAGATTCAAAAAAGAAAAAATCCTCTTTCAGCTTTACAAAGCCATTTAAGTTTCAAAGATACGTTTACCAGAAGTTAAAATGTTCAATGTTTAATGAAACGCGTTATTTGAAAATCACTCCAAAATATTCATCATACTGTTATAATGAAGAGATGTGAAACTTACCCCAATGGCAAAAGTCTGAAGAAACCACAAAGAGGTTACTAGGATCAGCTAGGTATTTACTGAAGAGTTTTCCAAATTCCTGCTCTTTTGACTCACTCAGTGCTCCGACCAACACAGGAATAATAGTAAACTCATCCTTATGGCTTATAAGCAAAAGAAAAGAGGTTGTAATTCAAGCAACATCTGAAGTTTTCTCAGGGCTTGCTAACTGAAATTGTAGAACGTTTTAAAAGGGCACTATTGAATCGAAGATGCAGTTAATTTGGTTAGGTGATACCAGAAAGTTGTTTTAGAACCTGAAACTACTTCCATTTCAGAAAACAAATTGCCCCCCAAAAAACAGTATTTATCTTTGCTGCAAAGTGAAAACACCAGGCAAACAAAAAGAAAAAACACAATGAAACCAGCAATAAAGTAAGATTTACATTCTCCCTGTATAGATGTTGGGTAATTTTCCAACGCATATGAAAATGCTCAAAAGAGCACCCAGATGTGTATTGACACTCCAGGGAAAATTACAAATACTACGGAAAAGTTTAAAAAAATAAATAAAAAAAAAAAAGACAGGGGGAGGAGAACCCACCACAAATTGACAAAAATTATCAACCTTAAAGAAAAAATATTCAAAGTACTCATCTGAAATCGCAGGTGTAAACAGAACCCTGATTTCAAAATTAGTATTAAGGCTCCAAACAAACTTAAAATCCCACTGAAAACACTTATAAGTATTTGAACTTCTTTCAGAGATACCTTGCAAAAATGAAAAAAAAATCAGCTATTGAAAAAGATTCATGAAAGCATATCTAATATTAACTATTAAGTCAAAATAAACATATAAACTTGTTTATAAGGGGTGTTCCAATTTCATCATTCAGGTGTTTGCTCCGCTCAGTTTCTATTACAGCAACTAATCCTAATCTCTGACCCTCTCCTCCCTCACCTTTTTATTGAGGGGTGAGGGAGTGTCAGTATTTTACACTATATAGGGTATTATACCCCATAAAGGGCATTATTACTTCCTACTGCACTTCAAATGTCGTTCAAACATTTAATGCACATAATGGTCATTCTTGTAGAAGAAGTAATTAGCCCTAGTACCTTTCCATGGCTTTAGCAGTATAAGGCAAATGCATTTCAATACTGTGTTCATCTTCATCTGTCTGTAGGGACATACGCTCAAACATTCCAGTCTTCCACAATTCTCCATAAACTGAAATGAATTAAACATTAATTTTTACTACTTTTTTTTTTAAAAAAACAAACAAACAAACCAACACTATAAAGCAAGCTACAGTGCATCTTTATCAGAACAAGCCCACTATAAACAAATTACTTGCCTTCAAGGGCTGTCACCATAAACCACTTGTTTTTAAATAAATTCAGGATTAAAATTATGTTCAAGTCATTAATATACAAACATAATGGATTCAGTTTACAAAATACGTGTGTTAAATCAGTGACCTTGTTAATATATTGAGAAAGATTTTCAGTTGTGATACAAAATTTAACGCAAATAAATCACATTTGAAAATATGCATGTGTTTGCCCAGTCATCAAATTCATACTTTCACAAACCACACCAACATATGTTAAAAAAAAAATAATTGCTGATCAGCTGAGTCATTGCTGGATGCATTACTATTTAATACAATTTATTGTTAACTGAATCATGAAATCCAGAGACAGTGAAAACTGATTAAGTAATCCACATTTGTAAGCTATCTTTTCTACCCTCAAATGCACTTGGTGGTATGCAGAGTCATCTCCACATTTTGAAAACTCTCCACTGGGTGGAGAATTTGAGGTAGGGCTGTGCCTCCTTCTCCACTCCATAAAGGAGTTCTACAGAAACCGAAACATGTGTTACCTACAGAAATTTCTGCAGGCGCTATGTAGAAAGCCTGAATTAGCTTGCTTAATCACAGTCACGAGGAAAGTGCAATGCATCTGCACTGATCAGCCCTTCTGAAAAAGATATGGTATTATTTAGGTATGTTTCAAAACACGTGAAAGTCAACGTATCAAATTTATCTTCATCGCACATTTAAGTTTAGTCTGAGACTGGTATTTCATGCACTAACAGTTTTTAAGTTCTGTAGGTACTCTGCCAGTTAAGAGAGTCACATGCAATAACGCACCCAAAAAAAAGCAGCTTTCTGTTCCTCTATCATTCCTCTACCAGAAATAAACTCAAACGACTAAAGCACTATCTTTTTCTGCAGACAGAGTACTTCACAGAATAATGGAGCAGGTGTGCAGTAGGCTATTATTCCAATGTAACACTTTTTCATTTTGCGATCCCTTTTAAAGATCACTTCTCAAGAGGCACACGCTCATAATGGAAGAGATAAGCAAATGTTGAGAACTCTTTGCTTGCAGGAGCAAGAGAGACTTTAACGTTTTAATACAGCAACGCCTGCAACCACCAGGATCTTTCAGAAGTTAGCTTTCGTTGCAGTAAAACGGATTTATACTTGTACGCCACTTAAAAGCAACGAAGTGCCCAAGAACAAGAGCATCCTCAGCACTGCAGTACCACAGTTACTACTCAAGCCTCAGTAATCTTCAAGATGTAAGCTTTATCATGCACTTACTCTTTTGGTCAATTCGGAGATCATACAGAGGTGTTCTATAAATGTCCACACTGGAAAGTGCACATCGGGAAAGGGGCACATGATGGGAAGGCCCAAGAATGAAAATTTTTCGGCTACAACAATTAACACAAAAGCCCACAATTTAGACAACTGCAATCGTACAGAGACTTGGTTTAGAGTAACAAGTTTAATAAAAACGTACAAAGTGATACTTTCCGGTGGTTACCAATAGAGTTTTACTCTGCTGCATGTAAGACCACAGCTCAACCCATGGCCTAGCCTCGCTCGGTATCTCACAAACGATCATGAGATCAGTTCAATAACGCTTCCCGTAGCCTTAAACCTCTTAAGCAGGTTATATATCAGATGGCACTCATCAGCTGGAAATCTGTCCAACCGGACTCATCTGGAGACTGAATGATGTGTTTATAGCCCCTGAGAATAGATTTTTGGATTCTCTCCTTAGAACGACACAACCTTCAGTTACGCACCACTTTCAACAACCACAGGCTGTGCCCTCAAATCAGGATTATGGATTTATCATTTATTCAGTGCTTTTCGCTTATTTACTTGATTAGCCTTACTTCAGGTCTCACCAAATTCAAATTTAAGTCATTCTCAAATGCTGTTTTTATCCAGCTGTTGCATCAACAACAGGGACTTGGACCTGCACGCTTGTAGCTTTAGCTGACACTGCAAGCTTTCACATGTCATCATGATGTTATTTCATCAAGTCCTCAGTTCCTGGCTCTTGATTAGATGTTAAGGGTCTCCTGCCACAGGACTTAAAGAAAAAAAAAAAAAACAACAAAAAAACTATAGGAAATTCAGCTTTTCAGATTCAGGATCTGAACTAAAGGGGTAGGAGACATGTAAAGACTTTTTTTTTTTTCCCTTACATGCGGAGCGCTATAGCAAACTATACTAAAATATTAAAACTTTTTACAGAGTTCATAAAAACCAAATATCCAAACATGCAATACTTCAGCTGAAAGATGAATTCTAAACATCCCATGTGGTAAAATAGCAAATGATCCAGAAAGTTCAATCAACTCCATCTCACCGAACCTGGGGAATGCAACTTGTTCTAGAAGTTTTAGAGAAACTAGTTATCTGTCACACTGTAAGTTAGCTTCACTTTGTTTGCAATAGTTTAAAAAGAATCAAAACCATTGTCTTTGGAGAGCATTACAACATGTTATCTCATAAGCAACTGACAGACATAGAGAGTTTTTATATTAACATTGCAAAATACATACTTTAACTAAATACTGGAGATGTTTTAAATTTTTGTCATTTAAAAAAAAACATTGCAGTCAGCAGAACACGCAAGAACTATATTCCTTTAACCTAGAATAACTGGATTCATGTTTTCAAAGGTGGGCACAGACTACAGTAGCGTGGGGGTTTTTTTATCTTTCTTTTTTTAAAGTGTTGTGCTCTTCGAAACACAAGTCCATTTAAAATTATTACAAGTAACTTTCACTGACTTCAGATATTATATACACACACTGGTCACTTTCTCCACAGCAGAAGAGAATCCTGGTAGCATTCAGCCCATAATCCTGCACTGAAAAACCAATGCAGAATCATGATAAAATATTTTAATATACTTAAAAAACAAACAAAAGCTCCCAACAAAAACGAAACAAAAACACCAGTAAAAAAAAAAAAACAAAACCAAACAGCTTGGGCTTTTATAAAAGCACCGGAACATCAAGCAATAAAGTAAAATAAATATTACCTGAAAAAAAAAAAAAAACCAAACCCACAAACCAACTTTAACCCCTCCCTTTTAAAAAATTTAGTTACCAATAATTCTCAATAATTTTCAAAAATACTGCTTTACATTTTCAATTTCAACAATACAACATTAATTCTTGGTTTTGTAACATCCAAACAATTTGAACATTTATGATGTGAAAACAGAAGGTATGCAAAAAAGACTAACAAGAGTACAAAATTAAAATTTGAGTACTTCAAGGTGTAAGAATATAAAAAGAACATTCAGCTTCTCACAGAACTGCAATGGCACTGTCCTATGCTTCGTAAAGAAAAACTTGAATACTTACGTAATATTAGGATCCACTTGTTTGTAAGCATGGGCTGCACAAGATCCACAATAGGTATATCCTGCATGGCTGCAAATCAAGGTGTACAAAATGTTAACACGTTAAATACCATTTAACACCTTAAATATGTTGATATTGTTATTAAATGTTAATATCTTAAATACTAATCGCCCCTAATGAGCTAGAAATAGTAAAAGTGATCCAAATAACTCCTGAAAGAGCTGGAGAGTACTGTTGCAGTACTGAATGTACAAGAGACGTATTTGTTAAAGAACTATCGGTGACTATTTACTTGAAAGTTATTAAATAAGCCTCCAGATCAAAGCACCTTTCATTACTTGTAAAAGATACTAACAGGCAGACTAGACAACTGCATATTATCAGAAGCTCATGATGATGCTAAGAGTGCAGCCAGGGGACAAGGGAAGAGCAAGATGCTGGAGAAAGCTCTTCTAACCACACTCCAGTAACTGAATACGATGACAGCAGAGGGTCTGGCAAAGAGAGACTACACGTTACAGCAGATAAACAGAGAATAAAACCACTCTGTCATCGAAGAAGACTACCTCAGCGACAGAACGAGCAGGCACAAGGAAAGGAGTGGAACACAGCATGGTAGTTTTTACCACTGAGAACATGACACGTGCTTTATCATTTCCTATCGCTCTGGCCTGGAGTCCTTCTCTGTCTGTGTTCCTGTGTGTTCCAAAAACATCCATAATTGCTCCGACTACTTGTTTCAAATATCCAAATCTTAAGACCCATTCCCTTCAAGACTGTTAAAAACAGGAGAAGATTCAGTTTACACCGCTAAAAGCGTTCATTCCAGAGAACGCTCATTCCCCGGGGTCCCAGGCCAAGCGGTGGAGAACAGCTCGCGGTCACTCAGCAGCACGTCCACAGCAGAAGCCCGTGCCCACACGGCACAGCGCTTGGGCCACACTGCCTCTGGAGCTCATCCGGAGCGCCTGTGACCCCCCCTGGGTCAACAGTTATCATTTATTTTGAGTCAAGTACATGCAACAACACAACTACAGCTTTCCAGATGGTCTTTTTATACAGCGATACTGAGAATGATCTGTGCTGCGGGTCCTGGGACACACAGGACGTCTGAAGAGACAAGTTCCCCATTGACAGCACTGAAGGATTTTATATTTATTTATATGTATATATGCTCGCATGCATGTAATCCACAGAGCGATATCTGGAGCGACTTATCCTCAAAATTACCCTGGGGTTTTACTTCAGCATCACTTACCTCACTCGTTCTAAAGAGCTCAGAAAGGTACTAACCTACACACTGAGGGGATAAACAGGAGACTGAGACCTGGTGAACCAGCAAGGTATGTTATTTGACAATGTCAAATGAGCCTTCTGAAAGGTTCCCTCTGCTACAGGCTGTTTCAGTCTTTCGCAAAAACATTATTAGCCGTATCCCACTTTACAGGTGGGAAATCAAAGGCACTGTTAGGTATTGTTCATGAAACAATTCGGTGAGACCACAGGAAGACCTCCAGCGGTTCTGGAAAAAGAACCCAGGTTACCTAATCTGCAGCTGAAAGGCCTCTTTCCTGACATTCCTGCAAGAAAGACTCAGGCAGATTTGGGACATTTTCTTCTGCACATTCAGTACTATTATGGAATACTTCAAACATTATGTCAATGCTATGTTAGCACAGGAAAACCATCATATTTCAGGTGCTTTTTCTAGTGTTTCCTTCCAACTTATAATAAATTGGAGTGACCAACATACTTCTCTTATTATGCGTCTCAACCATCTTCAGGAAATTGAATTCTACCTAAATAGTTTAAATGATCCCCATTTCTGCTGCAGACAAAAAAAAAAAAA